>JASANG010000430.1:0-70329 GCA_030248215.1 Enoplolaimus lenunculus
CTCTGATCCGGTAAGTTATATAAAATATATACCAGTCGTAGTGGGACTACATTTAGTGAGAGACGCTCGAACACACGTAAGCAATTAAGGTAATATGCAAATTAGTTATTAGCTAACTATTCATTTATCGGTTTTGGAGGTTTGTAAGCAATTTCCTGAAGATTTCTCGCACCCAAGAACCCTTCAGCCACCCTAACAATTAAATTTAAAAAGTCATAATTTTTTCTCTTCAATTAAGCAATATGCAAATTAGCTATTAGCTAACTATTCATAATCGCTTTTAAAGGTTTATAGACAATTTATTTAGATTCTTCGCACCTGAAAATCCATTATTGTTGAAATTAGATTGCTTGTAACCCTAACAATTAGTGAAACATTGTAAACATGCTTAATTTAGGCTTATCAATTATGCATATATGCAAATTATCTATTAACTAACTACGCAATTATCGGTTTTAGACGTTTTTAAACAATTCATTCAGATTGCTCGCGCCAAAAAACCTTCAGTAAACCGTAATACTTATTGAAATTATTTTATTCAATTATCGGTTTTGGATGTTTGTAAACAATTTATTCAAATTCCTCGCACCTAAAAAACCTTTAGTGCTGAATTATATTGCTTCTAACTGTAATAATTAGCGAAATATTGTAAAAAGTCCTAATTTAGGCTTATAAACTATGCTAATATGCAAATTATCTATAGCTAACTGCTCAGTTATCGGTTAATTAGATTGCTTCTAACTGTAATAATTAGTGAAGTATTGTGGAAAGTCGTAATTTAGGCTTAATTAATTATGCAAATTAGCCTGTAGCTGACAACTGGGTTGAAATTTTAAAACCGCAATGCGAGGTTAATACTCGAGGATAACTAGCTTTCAAACAAAAAAAGTTTGTCGCAATCGGTTCAGCCGTTCCTGAGATTCTTTTCGGACGGACAGACGGACAGACAGACGGACGGACATCCACCTTTCGACCCCCAAGTGAAAACATAAAAACGCTTCGCGAAACACCGAGCTTCGCTCGGAGTTTCGCTTCGCTCAATAATTATATATTTGAGAGCTGTCCCTTGCCATGATTTTTGCCAGGGCCGGGGCTGGGGCTAAGAATATTGCTTGCATGTCCTAAAAACGCTCGAAAACTACATATTCACACGTATAGAAAGCGAGATAAATCGCTTTAAGTGATACCAGCGTGACATACGATGTTGTTTTCGAAATCATAAAACTGATATGAAAATCACTGGTTTGAATTATTAATTTTCATAGACAACCATGAGGTACGAGTGAAACAGTAAAAAAATTTCATAGACCCCGGCGCCGGGGCATATAATACAAAGTTTATTTTTCCCTCTTTCAGTGGTCAGTTTGCAGCGATATTTTACAGTTGTATACCGAAGCTAATCTTGAAGCTATAGTTTGTCTTAAAGGCTCGTACAATTTGTCATTAGAAAATTTTTTTAAAAAACAAGTCTTTAGGCTCAAAAATTTAAATTTCTAGAAATTGTTTTGTTTTCAAGAACTCTATGAAACCGTAGGCCCGGAAGCTACTAATTTACCTACCTTTTTTCAAACACAGCATACACACTGTATAGTACTGTTGGACCTCGGCGGTGCCGAGTCTAACGTGTAACGTGTCTCCAAACAAAACGAAGTTTACACAAGTCAAAATATAAATTTTTAACATTTAGGAGATGAAAAATCATAACCGGCCAGTCAAACACAATATTCAATAGAAACAGAACCAGCAAAGTGATAACTGATTTCATATTCAACGAATCCTGCGGTATTTATAGTGCCAGCTATTTTGCATGTTCAAATTTAAGCGACTTCGGGCGTCTGATAAGTTATTCAGCATCGGCTCAAACCCGCCCCCCCCGCTTTGATCTCACCAAAACCAGTACTTGATTTGCATACTGAAAGCGAAAATCTGTGATTAAATTCATTTTTGGGTTGTGAAGTTATAATTTATAAATAAAATTATTCTAATTGGACGTATATTGTGAAATTCAAAAAGCCTATCGGGATCTGATCGACAATTTTATATGGTACAGTTGTGGACTCACCGTTCACAAGATGAAATTTATCCTTGCCACAAAAAGTGTCATAAGGTAAGGTTAATGCGTGACAAATTTTATATTTGTGACGCGTTAACCCTACCTTACGACCCTTTGTGACAAGGGTAAGTTTAATAGAACGGCGAATATTTGCTATATGCGACGTATATTATAAATTGGTTTGGTTATTCCTACCTGGGCACCAATAAACTCACATATACTAGGGGGTTAACAAGTGACAATTTTCAAACTTTTCACACATTGATATTTCAACAGTAACTCTGACGTAAAAAGGTAAAAGCGGAATTTTTCAAGTTGCGTGACGGTGCGATTAAAGGGATTCGTTCGACAGGGCAACTCAAACGCACAGTAACTCAAGCGTTTCAATTTGGCAGTACAGTAAAACCAGTAAGTCATTGATGCTTTATTTGAAGTTTGGCAATTACGGATTCATACCAGGTTGTTTTCTGGTTTAGAAACCTAGTATAAAGAACAGTATTCATATATGCAAATTAACTTACGTAACTACGAAATATATACCAATAAGCAGGTGCGGATCGTTTAAGGCAAAAAACGCCAACTGATTATCCGAGTTACCAAACTGGGCCGTGCCCAAGGCTCGATGGGGCTGGATCGATATTGGGTCCGCAAACCCAAGCGGACACTTTGGGCCCGCGAGCCGAAGTAAATCGGAGCGGTGCGTTACCTCTGTTTGTACCGATGTGCCCATGAAATAGACCACCAATTTGATATTGAACAAATTTATACACGACTATTTTTGAACCTTAGATATTAATTTTCCTAAATACTGCTGCCATGGTGTAGCGAGGTTGTTGGAAAAGTAAGGTTACGTTCTTGTAAAACTTTCAAAGAAGAAGTTCTGAAGTCCATAAACCGCAATCATTAAATACTGGAAGACCAATGTAAAAAAACTTTTTAGTTCAATGTACTAGCGTGCGAGTTAGTTGCTTATCTACGTATAATCTTCAATCGTAGGGGTTTGGCTGTTATCTTACAAGAAACCCGTTAATTACTGGCATGAAAAACATCCGCTATTTCTATTGTTATCCTAGCTCGCTAAACTCGTGCTTGGTATTCAAGTCAGTACGGGTAAAGTGGAATTTTAGTGAAGGTCTCAGCGTAGTATCCGGTACTCGTAGCCTTTTGCATCTGTCTGTCGTTGGAGCTCTTATGGCTCTGACGGAAGCTGCCTGAACAACATTTGGTGAAAAATATTATAAATAGTGTTACGTGTATATGGTTTTTTTTATGTTTTGTTTTCGGCTGTAAACCTATATAAATTTCGCGGGTAGGGCCGGACCAAGTGTGGGCCCTAAAAGCGGGCCGGTTGTAACCCTGAATACCGGCTAGTATACTAGCTATGTCATTAAATTGCAAACTTTAGCGGTGATTATTTTGTTTTATTTTTGTTTTTAGAAATCAACGGTTCAAAAAACAGTTTCGTACTATTTCGATTCGATCACCGACTCGTCTGATGTTCACTTATTTACGTAAGTTTTACTAATTTTTATTCTGAAAGTTAATTATAATCAGTATAGAGCAATTTAAAACGCTTGTTTTTGTAATTATTCGTTAATATTGGCAAAAATTTATTCAGAAAGACAAAATTTTTCTCCGGGTCCGGCGGCTCTCTACCTGTCTTGAGCACGGATTCCCATTCGCTGAAACCTTTTTACTTATTTACGTAAGTTTCTACTAATTTTTATTCTGAAAGTTAATTATAATCAGTATAGAGCAATCTAAAACGCTTGTTTTTGTAATTATTCGTTAATATTGGCAAAAATTTATTCAGAAAGATAAAATTTTTCTCCGGGTCCGGCGGCTCTCGACCTGTCTTGAGCACGGATTCCCATTCGCTGAAACCTTTTTAAGATATGACAACAACTATTTTTGCGTTGACCAGTGTTATCTTTAAGTTCGTATATAGAATATACCCTAAGCGAATTCCTAACATAAACCTGAGCCTAAGTATAAAGATGAGTCTAAAACTGAGCCTAAGTCTGCGTACAAAAATAGCCTAAAAGCCGATGTCTACCCTGGCGAACGTCTGTGGGAGAACTTTACTCCACTGAATGTTGTACGATAATCTGGTCTCGTCTTTAGTACGGACTTATCCAGTATTTTGTTTCTGAAGGGGGTAGCCTCATTTTTTTTGCGAAAACAGGTTTTTAGGCCATTCGGATACAGGACGTTATTCTGAATCCTTCTAACGGTACTCTATCTATCTTTCCGTATATTTCGAAAAAAGATATATAAGGCTTTTAACCCACCGCTTTGTAGACGCCCCTAAGTTGTGGCATGCGTATATGTTCGATTTATTTTTTTTCAGGATTGGGCTCGCGGTACCTGAAGGTCGAACGACGCGAATTGAACCAAAACCAAGCTTCAACTACGATGATCTTCGTGAGAATTTTTGTTCTATTTTATTTCAGTGACCAACAAATAGTCTCTCTTGACTAGGCGGAGTATAAACGGAATTGGAATATGGAAGCTTAAATGCGTTAATAATTCATGCCTTACCAGTATTCCAGCGTATGGTACAGGCTATCCTGGTAACCTAAGTTAAAAAAATAACAGTAGTTTTTGCCTTTTTGGCCCATGTAAAGATCAGAAGTGGAACGTTATTCTGTGGGACTACAAAAGAGTAAGATTAAGCTTGAGACTCGAATTTTTTTGCTTGGAGTAGGCTTTAGGCTTACGCTTAGGTTTAGGAATATGTTCATTCTTACGCTTAGGCTTAGGCGTAGGCTTAGGCTTAGGTTTAGGCTTAGGCGTAGGCTTAGGTTTAGGTTTAGGTTTAGGCTTATGAATATGCTTATACTACTGTTCCGCCCCTGTTCTTTGCATTGGCGGGCATTTTTATGATCGATTACCAGATGAACGAAATGTTCGGTCTCAACTGCGACAGAGCACGAATCCGGCAATAAATATGGACAACGAACATCGAATTGGAAATAAAAGATTGTTTGTACATTTGTTTACTATTTTTAGTCAGATGTGTCGAAGGCAAAAATTGGCGATTACACAAATTTTGGTATGTTTTTACGCCAGACTTTTCATTGTCAAAATTCAAAATTGAATTTTTTAGCGGGGGTTTTTAAACTGTTTAGTGAGGTTTAAAAAAAAGTTGCGTAGTTTTCAAACGCGTTCAAAAAAGTGAAATCAAAAGTTAAGTGCGGGATTGACCGTTTGGGCCAATGTAAAGAACAGGGGCGGAACAGTATTATAAGCATATTCCTAAGCCTAAGCCTAAGACTAAGCCGAAGAAAACAATTAGTCTAAAGCTTAGGCTTACTCTATTGCAGTCCCACAAAAAACGTGCCGCATTTGATCTTTACATGGGCCACCGTTTGGCACTGGTTAAAGGATAACGGGTACATGACAACAGCTGGTCGTAATGGTGACTACAAAGATAGCTGTACCAGACTTTAATCATCAAAGGTGGTTTGCCGAAAAAAATGTATTCGGGGGGGATGGGGGTATGGGAAAATTTTGGAAGGTCAAGCAACCGTGAGAAACAGATTGAAGGATTCGATGTATTTCAGGACTTATTGCCAACGTCGAAGTGAAGAACTGAGCAAAGAAAATGCATTCAAAATTGATGCAAAAGACACTGTGAGATTTGGCGATCAGAAAGAATGTAAAAAAACTTAAAAATTTGTTTTTAATTGTTGTTAAATCTGCAGATGATTTTTTATTTCTCTTATGGGTCATCCACGTAATACTGTCTACGCTACTGTAAAAAATTGTCCACACAGCTGGTTTCAAGGGCGAGACAAAACGACAATGTCCTTAAGCTATAAGGACTTCACAGAAGGTGTAACTAGATAGTGGGTTTTGAAAGCAGGTCCTTCGAAGGGACTAAGGACAATTTAGACACTGTCTGGACACAGTCTCTGACAATACGAGTTCCTTCGAACAGACCCTGTGTAATTTCAAAGCAAAGCTCTGCGAGTTGTCAGCAGGGTGTACACAGGACATGAGTGACATTTGGACATGTAATTTGGAAACAATAAAATTACAGACTTAGGGGCTCGTACGTGGGGACAATTTTTTACAGTAGCGTAGACAGTATAACGTGGATGACCCATTATCTGCTGTTTATATTAACAGGCAACTCAACTCAGCTATAAGTACGGTGTAATATAATATATATTATACATAATATATACTAGTAATCCGTAGTTACGCACATGTGCAATTTTCTTGGCATATGTTTAGAAAGATTTGTTCATGCAAGTCTGCACTTAAGCCTTGAAACTTGATTGACAATTGAAAAAATAACAAAATAGAAGCAAATTTGCGTATGGATATACAAATCTACTGGAACGTTGCCCAAAATACGTATGTGGGGCGTTCCAGCTTTAATATATAGATTGTATATATTATATATGTATTACGGATTGAGAGTGGGGCGACTGTGGGTAGGCGTACGTTTCAACCCGTCACAATTTTTCTTGTGATAAAATGGTAACGTCGCTACCTTACAGTTTTCTTCCTCAGAAAATTGTTTGTGATAAAATACAATTTTTCTTTCAGAAATTTTTTTTGTGATAAAACCTTACAATTTTTTCTCTGACAAAATTTTTGGGTGATAAAATGATAAGGTCGCTCCCGATCTTACAATTTGTCTCATCAGAACATTTTTATTCATGAAATGATAAAAGATCCCTCCTACTTTACAATTTTTGTGTTTCGTTTCATTTCTAACGCAGAAAACATTTGTAACCGTGTAAGGTCCACTTTGAGAACTAATAATTCTGATATAATTTTTGTGTTTAAGAAATGTGGTTGTGCAATTGTTGACCAACCAATTGTGAACGGTGTAACATTAAAAAGGAATGAATTTCATTTGATTTTAAAGTTTGTTTCAGGTGAAAAAAATCGCTGGTTAGTTCGCAATGCGTACATGAACATCAAAGCGACTTGTGACGTTGACAAAGAATGGGTACGAAACGCGAAAACGGTTGCAAGAAGGTAAGTGTCCCGTGTTTGTGCAGTTTAGTAGACGCAGAATTAGCAATTTTTGTTCAAATAAAATAAAGCTTAAAGGTTAAACGTCATCGTGTGTAGCTGGAACATTCGTGTTTGCAAAAATTGTGAAAAAATTTAACTAAAACGTGCGGACGACGTACCAAAACCATCTCAATTTTTCCAGTCCTTAGGGTGGTGCTATACTTGTCGTCCGGCGCCGTCCGTGCCCACACCGACCGGCGTCGGACGGTAGACTGACGACGCCTAAAGGCGAATGGACGGCGCCGGCAGAGACGGCGTCGGACGGTAGACTGATGGCGCCTAAAGGCGATGGACGGCGCCAACGTCACCAAAATTATAACGCCACCATAAGAATTATGGATTTCAAGCGAGGCTCCATGGAGATATGCCTCGAATGTTGACAAAATTTTCCTGGGCCGAAGGCTACGACAATATAACTAACTAAAATCGCGTTGAAAACTATCTGAACAACAGAACGTTTGTAAAAAATTCGAAAAAAGTCACTACGGACCGAAATTGTCAGAACATCCGACAATTACTGTACCGTAGCCGGATGTAGAATTTCAACCGGAGCCGGTAGTCGACTTCCAGCTGTGTATCCCGGCTTTGACACCAACAGGATGTTTTCAGAAACGGAGTCACGCTAGTGTTTCTACTCACTCACGCCGGATTAACTCGCTACTTGGACATGCGACTATCAGATATCAGTTATACGCCTGATCCTCAAACTATGGAATTTTATCGGCATCGTGCAATGAAGAAAGCCGCAATTAACACCGTAGTCACCGATCAACAGCTTGAAGCCGTGAAAGTTAACGGAAGCAAAAAGACCAACGGCGATGATTTAGATGATTTCTATGCTTACGATGATGACGACGACCAAGAAGACGATGAAGAAGGAACCAACAACGAACAGGACGAACAACGTTGGCGCAGAAGTGCGTATTACGGATGGGATGGAGAGATTGCGATGCAGGTATATGGCGGTGGGGGTGTGTGTAGATTGAGGTGTATACAAGTTGGAGCCAATGTTACTTTTAGGGCCGTAACAGTTTTGGTTGGTCGTAAAAGCGTAGGCTTAGCTTAAGCCTAAGGCTAAGGCTAAGGCTTAAGCTTAGTCTTAATAGGCCTACTTATACGCTCAATCAACTGTACAGCCCTAAAAGTAACATTGGCTCAACTTGTATACACCTCAATCTACACACACCCCCACCGCCATATACCTGCATCGCAATCTCTCCATCCCATCCGTAATTCGCACTTCTGGGCCAACGTTGTTTGTCCTGTTCGTTGTTGGTTCCTTCTTCATCGTCTTCTTGGTCGTCGTCATCATCGTAACATAGAAATCATCTAAATCATCGCCGTTGGTCTTTTTGCTTTCGTTAACTTTCACGGCTTCAAGCTGTTGATCGGTGACTACGGTGTTAATTGCGGCTTTCTTCATTGCACGATGCCGATAAAATTCCATAGTTTGAGGATCAGGCGTATAACTGATATCTGATTGTCGCATGTCCAAGTAGCGAGTTAATCCGGCGTGAGTGAGTAAAACACTAGCGTGACTCCGTTTCTAAAACATCCTGTTGGTGTCAAAGCCGGGATACACAGCTGGAAGTCGACTACCGGCTCCGGTTGAAATTCTACATCCGGCTACGGTACAGTACCTGTCGGATGTTCTGACAATTTCGGTCCGTAGTGACTTTTTTCGAATTTTTTACAAACGTTCTGTTGTTCAGATAGTTTTCAACGCGATTTTAGTTAGTTATATTGTCGTAGCCTTCGGCCCAGGAAAATTTTGTCAACATTCGAGGCATATCTCCATGGAGCCTCGCTTGAAATCCATAATTCTTATGGTGGCGTTATAATTTTGGTGACGTTGGCGCCGTCCATCGCCTTTAGGCGCCATCAGTCTACCGTCCGACGCCGTCTCTGCCGGCGCCGTCCATTCGCCTTTAGGCGTCGTCAGTCTACCGTCCGACGCCGGTCGGTGTGGGCACGGACGGCGCCGGACGACAAGTATAGCACCACCCTAAGGACTGGAAAAATTGAGATGGTTTTGGTACGTCGTCCGCACGTTTTAGTTAAATTTTTTCACAATTTTTGCAAACACGAATGTTCCAGCTACACACGATGACGTTTAACCTTTAAGCTTTATTTTATTTGAACAAAAATTGCTAATTCTGCGTCTACTAAACTGCACAAACACGGGACACTTACCTTCTTGCAACCGTTTTCGCGTTTCGTACCCATTCTTTGTCAACGTCACAAGTCGCTTTGATGTTCATGTACGCATTGCGAACTAACCAGCGATTTTTTTCACCTGAAACAAACTTTAAAATCAAATGAAATTCATTCTTTTTTAATGTTACGCCGTTCACAATTGGTTGGTCAACAATTGCACAACCACATTTCTTAAACACAAAAATTATATCAGAATTATTAGTTCTCAAAGTGGACCTTACACGGTTACAAATGTTTTCTGCGTTAGAAATTAAACGAAACGCAAAAATTGTAAAGTAGGAGGGATCTTTTATCATTTCATGAATAAAAATGTTCTGATGAGACAAATTGTAAGATCGGGAGCGACCTTATCATTTTATCACCCAAAAATTTTGTCAGAGAAAAAATTGTAAGGTTTTATCACAAAAAAAATTTCTGAAAGAAAAATTGTATTTTATCACAAACAATTTTCTGAGGAAGAAAACTGTAAGGTAGCGACGTTACCATTTTATCACAAGAAAAATTGTGACGGTTTGAAACGTACGCCTACCCACAGTCGCCCCACTCTCAATCCGTAATACATATATATAAAATATACAATCTATATATTAAAGCTGGAACGCCCCACATACGTATTTTGGGCAACGTTCCAGCATATTTGTATATCCATACGCAAATTTGCTTCTATTTTGTTATTTTTTCAATTGTCAATCAAGTTTCAAGGCTTAAGTGCAGACTTGCATGAACAAATCTTTCTAAACATATGCCAAGAAAATTGCACATGTGCGCAACTACGGATTACCAGTATATATTATATATAATATATATTACATTACACCGTACTTATATCTGAGTGGTGTTGCCTGTTAATAAAAACAGCAGATATGAGAAATAAACAATCATCTGCAAATTTAACAACAATCAAAAACAAATTTTTAAGTTTTTTTTACATTCTTTCTGATCGCCAAATCTCACAGTGTCTTTTGCATCAATTTTGAATGCATTTTCTTTGCTCAGTTCTTCACTTCGACGTTGGCAATAAGTCCTGAAATACATCGAATCCTTCAATCTGTTTCTCACGGTTGCTTGACCTTCCAAAATTTTCCCATACCCCCATCCCTCCCGAATACATTTTTTTCGGCAAACCACCTTTGATGATTAAAGTCTGGTACAGCTATCTTTGTAGTCACCATTACGACCAGCTGTTGTCATGTACCCGTTATCCTTTAACCAGTGCCAAACGGTGGCCCATGTAAAGATCAAATGGGCAGGTTTTTTGTGGGACTGCAATAGAGTAAGCCTAAGCTTTAGACTAATTGTTTTCTTCGGCTTAGTCTTAGGCTTAGGCTTAGGATATGCTTATAATACTGTTCCGCCCCTGTTCTTTACATTGGCCCAAACGGTCAATCCCGCACTTAACTTTTGATTTCACTTTTTTGAACGCGTTTGAAAACTACGCAACTTTTTTTTAAACCTCACTAAACAGTTTAAAAACCCCCGCTAAAAAATTCAATTTTGAATTTTGACAATGAAAAGTCTGGCGTAAAAACATACCAAAATTTGTGTAATCGCCAATTTTTGCCTTCGACACATCTGACTAAAAATAGTAAACAAATGTACAAACAATCTTTTATTTCCAATTCGATGTTCGTTGTCCATATTTATTGCCGGATTCGTGCTCTGTCGCAGTTGAGACCGAACATTTCGTTCATCTGGTAATCGATCATAAAAATGCCCGCCAATGCAAAGAACAGGGGCGGAACAGTAGTATAAGCATATTCATAAGCCTAAACCTAAACCTAAACCTAAGCCTACGCCTAAGCCTAAACCTAAGCCTAAGCCTACGCCTAAGCCTAAGCGTAAGAATGAGCATATTCCTAAACCTAAGCGTAAGCCTAAAGCCTACTCCAAGCAAAAAAATTCGAGTCTCAAGCTTAATCTTACTCTTTTGTAGTCCCACAGAATAACGTTCCACTTCTGATCTTTACATGGGCCAAAAAGGCAAAAACTACTGTTATTTTTTTAACTTAGGTTACCAGGACAGCCTGTACCATACGCTGGAATACTGGTAAGGCATGAATTATTAACGCATTTAAGCTTCCATATTCCAATTCCGTTTATACTCCGCCTAGTCAAGAGAGACTATTTGTTAGTCACTGAAATAAAATAGAACAAAAATTCTCACGAAGATCATCGTAGTTGAAGCTTGGTTTTGGTTCAATTCGCGTCGTTCGACCTTCAGGTACCGCGAGCCCAATCCTGAAAAAAAATAAATCGAACATATACGCATGCCACAACTTAGGGGCGTCTACAAAGCGGTGGGTTAAAAGCCTTATATATCTTTTTTCGAAATATACGGAAAGATAGATAGAGTACCGTTAGAAGGATTCAGAATAACGTCCTGTATCCGAATGGCCTAAAAACCTATTTTCGCAAAAAAAAATGAGGCTACCCCCTTCAGAAACAAAATACTGGCTAAGCCCGTACCAAAGACGAGACCAGATTACCGTACAACATTCAGTGGAGTAAAGTTCTCCCACAGACGTTCGCCAGGGTAGACATCGGCTTTTAGGCTATTTTTGTACGCAGACTTAGGCTCAGTTTTAGACTCATCTTTATACTTAGGCTCAGGTTTATGTTAGGAATTCGTTTAGGGTATATTCTATATACGAACTTAAAGATAACACTGGTCAACGCAAAAATAGTTGTTGTCATATCTTAAAAAGGTTTCAGCGAATGGGAATCCGTGCTCAAGACAGGTCGAGAGCCGCCGGACCCGGAGAAAAATTTTGTCTTTCTGAATAAATTTTTGCCAATATTAACGAATAATTACAAAAACAAGCGTTTTAGATTGCTCTATACTGATTATAATTAACTTTCAGAATAAAAATTAGTAGAAACTTACGTAAATAAGTAAAAAGGTTTCAGCGAATGGGAATCCGTGCTCAAGACAGGTCGAGAGCCGCCGGACCCGGAGAAAAATTTTGTCTTTCTGAATAAATTTTTGCCAATATTAACGAATAGTTACAAAAACAAGCGTTTTAGATTGCTCTATACTGATTATAATTAACTTTCAGAATAAAAATTAGTAGAAACTTACGTAAATAAGTGAACATCAGACGAGTCGGTGATCGAATCGAAATAGTACGAAACTGTTTTTTGAACCGTTGATTTCTAAAAACAAAAATAAAACAAAATAATCGCCGCTAAAGTTTGCAATTTAATGACATAGCTAGTATACTAGCCGGTATTCAGGGTTACAACCGGCCCGCTTTTAGGGCCCACACTTGGTCCGGCCCGACCCGCGAAATTTATATAGGTTTACAGCCGAAAACAAAACATAAAACAAACCATATACACGTAACACTATTTATAATATTTCACCAAATGTTGTTCAGCGCAGCTTCCGTCAGAGCCATAAGAGCTCCAACGACAGACAGATGCAAAAGGCTACGAGTACCGGATACTACGCTGCGACCTTCACTAAAATTCCGCTTTACCCGTACTGACTTGAATACCAAGCACGAGTTTAGCGAGCTAGGATAACAATAGAAATAGCGATGTGTTTTCATGCCAGTAATTAACGGGTTTCTTGAAGTAGCAGCAGAAACGCCTACAATTGAAGATTATAGATAAGCAACTAACTCGCACGCTAGTACAGTGAACTAAAAAGTTTTTTCACATTCGTACAGGTGTTAAATGATTGCGATTTATGAACTCAAGAAATTCTCCTTCGAAAGTTTTACAGAACGTAACCTTACTTTTCCAACAACCTCGCTACACCATGGCTGCAGTATTTAGGAAAATTAATATTAAGGGTCAAAAATACGTATATAAATCTTGTTACAATATCAAATTGGTGGTCTGTTTCATGGGCACATCGGTACAAACAGAGGTAACGCACCGCTCCGATTTACTTCGGCTCGCGGGCCCAAAGTGTCCGCTTAGGTTTGCGGACCCAAGATATGGATCCGGCCCCATGAGCCTTGGTCAGGCCCAGTTTTAACTCGGATAATCAGTTGGCGTTTTTTGCCTTAAACGATCCGCACCTGCTTATTGGTATATATTTCGTAGTTACGTAAATTACTTTGCATATATGAATACTGTTCTTTATACTAGGTTTCTAAACCAGAAAACAACCTGGTATGAATCCGTAATTGCCAAACTTCAAATAAAGCATCAGTGACTTACTGGTTTTACTGTACTGCCAAATTGAAACGCTTGAGTTACTGTGCGTTTGAGTTGCCCTGTCGAACGAATCCCTTTAATCGCACCGTCACGCAACTGAAAAATTCACTTTACCCTTTACGTCAGAGTTACTGTTGAAATATCAATGTGTGAAAAGTTTGAAAATTGTCACTTGTTAACCCCCTAGTATATGTCGTTTACTGGTGCCCAGGTAGGAATAACCAAACCAATTTATAATATACGTCGCATATAGCAAATATTCGCCGTTCTATTAAACTTACCCTTGTCACAAAGGGTCGTAAGGTAGGGTTAACGCGTCACAAATATAAAATTTGTCACGCATTAACCTTACCTTATGACACTTTTTGTGGCAAGGATGAATTTCATATTGTGAACGGTGCACAACTGTACCATATAAGAGTGTCGATCAGATCCCGACAGGCTTTTTGACTTTCACAATACACGTCGAATTCAACTCTAGTACTTGTAATTGTAAGGTCACAAACCCAAAATGCATTTAGGCACAGCTTTTCGCTTTCAGTATGCAAATCAAGTACTGGTTTTGGTGAGATCAAAGCGGGGGGGGGCGGGTTTGAGCCGATGCTGAATAACTTATCAGACGCCCGAAGTCGCTTAAATTTGAACATGCAAAATAGCTGGCACTATAAATACCGCAGGATTCGTTGAATATGAAATCAGTTATCACTTTGCTGGTTCTGTTTCTATTGAATATTGTGTTTAATAACCAGCTATGGTTTGCATCCTGATGTTCAGAGTTATTGTTTGGTTTGTGTTAACTTCGTTTTGTTTGAAGACACGTTACACGTTAGACTCGGCACCGCCGAGGTCCAACAGTAGTATGCAGTGTGTATGCTGTGTTTGAAAAAAGGTAGGTAAATTAGTAGCTTCCGGGCCTACGGTTTCATAGAGTTCTTGAAAACAAAACAATTTCTAGAAATTTAAATTTTTGAGCCTAAAGACTTGTTTTTTATAAAAATTTTCTAATGACAAATTTTACGAGCCTTTAAGACAAACTATAGCTTCAAGATTAGCTTCGGTATACAACTGTAAAATATCGCTGCAAACTGACCACTGAAAGATGGAAAAATAAACTTTGTATTATATGCCCCGGCGCCGGGGTCTATGAAAATTTTTTACTGTTTCACTCGTACCTCATGGTTGTTTATGAAAATTAATAATTCAAACCAGTGATTTTCATATCAGTTTTATGATTTCGAAAACAACATCGTATGTCACGCTGGTATCACTTAAAGCGATTTATCTCGCTTTATATACGTGTGAATATGTAGTTTTCGAGCGTTTTTAGGACATGCAAGCAATATTCTTAGCCCCAGCCCCGGCCCTGGCAAAAATCATGGCAAGGGACAGCTCTCAAATATATAATTATTGAGCGAAGCGAAACTCCGAGCGAAGCTCGGTGTTTCGCGAAGCGTTTTATGTTTTGCACTTGGGGGTCGAAAGGTGGATGTCCGTCCGTCTGTCTGTCCGTCTGTCCGTCCGAAAAGAATCTCAGGAACGGCTGAACCGATTTCGACAAACTTTTTTTGTTTGAAAGCTAGTTATCTTGGGGTGTTAACCTCGCATTGCGGTTTTAAAATTTTAGGCCGTTTATTAGCTACAGGCTAATTTGCATAATTAATTAAGCCTAAATTAGGACTTTCCACAATACTTCACTAATTATTACAGTTAGAAGCAATCTAATTAACCGATAACTGAGCAGTTAGCTATAGATAATTTGCATATTAGCATAGTTTATAAGCCTAAATTAGGACTTTTTACAATATTTCGCTAATTATTACAGTTAGAAGCAATATAATTCAGCACTAAAGGGTTTTTAGGTGCGAGGAATTTGAATAAATTGTTTACAAACATCCAAAACCGATAATTGAATAAAATAATTTCAATAAGTATTACGGTTTACTGAAGGTTTTTTGGCGCGAGCAATCTGAATAAATTGTTTACAAACGTCTAAAACCGATAATTGCGTAGTTAGTTAATAGATAATTTGCATATATGCATAATTGATAAGCCTAAATTAGGCGTGTTTACAATGTTTCACTAATTGTTAGGGTTACAAGCAATCTAATTTCAACAATAATGGGTTTTCGGGTGCGAAGAATCTGAATAAATTGTCTATAAACCTTTAAAAGCGATTATCGAATAGTTAGCTAATAGCTAATTTGCATATTGCTTAATTGAAGAGAAAAAATTATGACTTTTTAAATTTAATTGTTAGGGTGGCTGAAGGGTTCTTGGGTGCGAGAAATCTTAGGAAATTGCTTAAAAACCTCCAAAATCGATAAATGAATAGTTAGCTAATAACTAATTTGCATATTACCTTAATTGCTTACGTGTGTTCGAGCGTCGCTCAATAAATGTAGTCCCACTACGACTGGTATATATTTTATATAACTTACCGGATCAGAGTAGTTCAGCGTCGGAGTAATTGTAAAATTTTCAAACTAAAATACCATAAAAATACAGTTACCGCAATCTTTTTGTATACATTAGCTTAGAAAATAACAAATTTGTGACAAAAAAAGACAACTTCAGATCCTACTATCTGGAGATGATTGGTCGTATGAGGTTTTGAAAAAAATTACATAAGCTACAATAAGATTTAGAACAATCACTGTAAATTCCAAATGAGTTGATTCATCAATTCAGCTAGCGAGTTATTTATTTCTGAATTAAAATCAGTAAACATTAACTCACTCTCAGTTGAGTTGATTCTCATTCTGAGTTGAGCTCACTCTGGGTGAGTTGATTAACTAACTCAGAATGCATTGAATCAACGCAAAATTCTGAGTTTCCATAGTCCTTGCTCAGACTGAGTGGTTTAACTCACTCTGAGTTATAATCAACTCATTGAAAATTACAGTGAATCATTGAACTGAATTTTACATGTTTTTCAAATCTAAGTTTCATTGATTGTGCAATTCGTTTGGTTCAAACCGTATTATTTACTGGCTACAGCTAAGTTACGCTTAGCTTACAATCAAGCCTATAGCCAGCTCACCATACTGGGGAGGGCTAAAAATTGTCCACGACGAGCATACAAAAGTTTTCGTTGACTTACAAGCAAGGTTGAAAATTTTCTATGGGGCAAAATTTTGGGGCTGATCTCCTCCTGGCCTTTCTTTGGCTACGGGCCAGGTTACGCATAGCTTGGAAAACAGTTATGTTCGAAAGAACTTATGTTTTTACATATAGCAGCCTATCGCTGTTTCATCGTTTATTCCGTTTTATTAATTTTATCGTGTCATTCTGTACGAATTTCACTAAAGTCCAATTCACACGTGCAAGTTTTTGCAGCAAAAACCTGCACGCGCAACTTGCATTTGCAAGTTTGGTCACAAAGCAACTTTGAATTTTTTGCAGCTGCAAATTATTCA
The DNA here is from genome assembly GCA_030248215.1 of Enoplolaimus lenunculus. Classification (NCBI taxonomy): domain Eukaryota; kingdom Metazoa; phylum Nematoda; class Enoplea; order Enoplida; family Thoracostomopsidae; genus Enoplolaimus; species Enoplolaimus lenunculus. The sequence continues at coordinate 16,891 of JASANG010000430.1, forward strand.
CTGAAATTCATTCGATTTAATTTAATTCGCACCTGTGAACGCAGTTTCAAGTCGCTTGAATTTCATGCACCTGCAGTTTGATCGGTCAATCGGAACGGTTCTTTGGAAATACTTGCAACTGGCTGCAAGTATTTCGTGCAAGTTGCAGCTGCGAGTTCTCGTTGCAAAACCTACATGTGCGAATGGGGCTTTATGAAGAAAGTTGTCAAAAGTTTAAATTCTAATATCAAAAAGTTTAAATTTTTTACTGTAATATCTCCAATTGCAGTTTCAACTTCAAGTATATCGACGCCGTTGTAATGTGCTTTGATATCGTATTTGTCCTTAAATCAGTAAAAACAAAAAGTGTCCAGATTTAAGACATTTTGATTGGGTTAATCTGCTTGCTTGGAAGAATTATATTAATTCCCAAACTTTATACCCACTGTCATTGGTCAATTTAGGCGAAAATCAACGGATGTACCTCAATCTCATCAACCGGAACTGTAACGAAATGATTTTTGACACATCCGGTGAGTTTGAATTAAATGTGGGGTAAATATCGTCGAGTCTTATTTTTCAATTGTCTCACATTGCTAAAAAAACTGATACACAACAGAGGCGGATCCAAAACATGTTAACTGGTAGGCGGATTGGGAAATGTTATGAAACGCAAAAATTGTACGGTAGGAGGGACCTTATCCTTTTATCAGCAAAAAATATTCTAAGGGTGAAAAATTGTAAGGTAGGGACCTTACTTTTTTATCATAAAAAATTCTGTGGGAAAAATGTGTTTTTACAACGAAATTTTCTGAGGGGAAAAATTGTAAGGTAGGAACCTTACCACTTTAACAGAAATAAATTCCTGACGAGGGGCGTACGCCGCCCTGTTCCGCCTCTGGATCCGCTAGTGATACACTTATCGTGGAATACATGAATGATTCTTTTCTAAAGGTGTAAGCTGTCGATATATGTTCACACTAAGTGTATGTAAAAGCAAAAAAGTTTGATATATATGTGCACATATACCGGTATAAGAAGTTGTTGCCATGACCACATGGCGTAGCGGTTTTATGCTTGACTCGAGTGCAAGAGGGCCGAGGTTCAATTTCCGACGTGGTCGCTACCTTTGGGCAAAACTTCCAACAGGGTTCGTGCAAACCGTGTAGTTCTATCATAAACCGGGAGGGGGGCAGCAATAAACCTAACTACGGAAGGGCGAATAAATTTGGCAATAACTCAAATCTTTGGTTTGCGACCAGATTCAAAAGACATTTCGAGTAGTTTCACAAATCTCACGAACGAAGCGAGCAAAAAATTGCAGCATTTTTTCCTGAAATATTTCAGATTCCAACAAAAAACATTACTTTTTTGTGGTTTTTTTATTTTGCTATGGGTGTCGACTGATATCCCAGAACGCTCCTAACCCCGAGTGTCTACTTTTAACCAAAATTACTCTCATGTACCTACGTCAAACTTTGTTCAAACAAAATCTGGTGTGTAGCATAGAGAGAGAGCTGGTGTATATTCTACAATTGTATATGTCGTGTTTTAAACAGCTATCTGTTCCAGTTGGCAACTGTACCGTTTCACAAGAACTGATTATTAAGATCAAACGCTGGATGCGTGACCAAGAGTGGGACTTAATACAATGCAAAAAAATGGTGCGTCAAATTGACTCTCTCTGAAATAGGCTCTACAGGACTACACAATCAAAGTCAAATTCGTCTCAGCGTGAGCGAAACGCTCGACTCAGTGAGTTGGATTTGACTCTGGTGGAGTCAAATTTGACTCAGTTTGTGTAGTCTCGTAGCGCGTATTTAAACAAAACTTACCGTTTTTGGTCGATGCTGCGGATGATAAATGACAAACCCACTCGTGTCGACCATAAACGTATACGCGTATCCGCCGAGCTGAAAATGTAAACTTTACAATGCTACAATTGAACATAGAAAAAACACTGCTAAGGGCATTCAAATATTGATACGAATCACTATCAGTCAGAACTGGCCGCAACTACGAGGCTGCGAGAGGGCTCTGCTCCCTCTACACTGTAAAAAATGGTGAGTCAAATTGACTCTCTCCGAAATAGGCTCTACGGGACTACACAAACTGAGTCAAATTCGACTCCGCCAGAGACAAACATGCGACCCAGTGAATCGAATTTGACTCTGCCGGAGTCGAATTTTGACTCAATTTGTGTAGTCCCATAGAGCCTATTTCGGAGAGAGTCAATTTGACTCATCATTTTTGCTGTGTATGGACATCTTACCACCCTGACGGACAATTTTTTCCAAACATATTTACAGAATTCTACTAGAAAACCTTTTTATGACGTCCTAAAAGCTTTTTCGCTCTCACTACTGATAATTCCAGCTTGCGGGGTAGCTAATCGGTCACTTTTATGCTTCCCCCCGTAGGAAAGCTTTCCTCTCAGGTAGAAAAATTTTCTTTAGTAGATGCCGCCCCTTTGAACCACCGCAAACGCAGGGGACCTTATGCAAAAAGACGAGTGTTGCCCCTCAAGCACACCACGACCACGCTAATCAATCATTATTGGAACACGTAAAATTTCAAAACAAGGTACTTGTATACGGTGTTTTTGTTGTTCATGACCGTCCTTGGAATTAGGGAACGGTTCAAAAGGGTGGCGAATCCCATGAATGGTATGTAAAAATGTGCCCAATCCATACTCAAAAGTTTCATTGCAGGACGTTCTGTGTACTATATTGACAACGGAAAATACACAGAAAAGTCCACCCACTCATTTCCGTTGGGTGGAAGATGTAAAAAATGTGCCGAAATAAGACATTCGAGCGTCAAATGGTGTTGAACATCCTGCGATCTGCTCGCAGCGCGGCAAATTTGTTATTATCCATAAGGATTGCGCTATACTTTTGTTGACGTGCGGCGCCGTATGTCACTGTATGGTATCGTACGCAAAAACTCACGGACGGTCACGTATGGTGACGGACGGTGACGGACGGCGCCGTACGGGTGAAGGACGGTGACGGACGGCGCCGTATGGGTGACGGATGGGAACGGACGGCGCCGTACGGGTGACGCATGGTGACGGACGGCGCTGTACGGGTGAGCGCAACCCTGATTCGTTAGCCATTCGTCTGTGATTGAGTAAAATTTAACACCATTCGACTCAGCTCTGCAAGCTCCGACAAAATTTGCATAATTCGTCTAACTACTTCACAAAATACTTGTTTCCAATTTTTTGAAAATTCAAATTTGTACCTAAAATGGTCACGACAGGTCATGGAAGCTGTATCTATTCTGCAATAGTTTAGCGAAAAGTTAAAATGTCCCTTCAGCAACTGCTAATAGGAACATTTAAGAGCCAGGAAAATTAGTTAAAAACAAATCAAAAAAAATTCTGAAATTCTCAAAAAAATTTCTCAAATTAGCCAAAAACTTGTTCAATTTGCTAAAAAATTTTCAAAAAAATTTATCAAATTTGCTAAAAATTTCTCAAAAAAATTTCTCAAATTTGCGAAAAAATTTCTCAAAATTGCTAAAAAAAATTCGCTAAAAAGCTAAAAAATTAATCAAATTTGCGAAAAAAATCGTCAAATTTGCTACAAAGCTTCTCAAATTTGGCAAACACTTGTTTTATATTCGAAAAAATTCTCAAAGTTAGAATAATGTTTTAAAGTCACAAAAATAACTAAAAACAACGTACCTCATAATCAGGTGATGCTTGTTTCAGCTGCGACAACGGTACGTGAGTTCCAACAACGCCCAAAACTTTGGTTTTATTATTTGTCTGAAAATAAATATAACCTAATTATAATAATTAATTTCAAAAATTGCATACACAAATTACACTATACATAGACATCACATTATTTTAACAATTGGCGCTGTTCAGGTTTAAAATCGGGAGTTTTCTTACAATAATTCTAAATTCGTTGCATATTTCGCTCTCTCTGCAAAGTCATACTGTACAATCAATACACAGTAACTGAAGCACAGATGCAATTGGAACGGGGGATGCCATGAGGTCACGTGGGGCGGCGTGGGCCGGAGTGGACTTGGCCGCGTCATTGGGCAGGTAGCTGTATGGGGCAAAACTAGCACAAAAATCCAAAAAATGAACACATTTCGGTCTAAGCAATTTTAGCTCGGCAAAATAAACATCAAACATTTTTATCGTTTATCGAATTTTTCAACCTTACCTGTGTACACCCCTAAAATAGTACAATATACAGTGATACTAGACAGCGAAAAACAAATCAAAACAAGCAACTTACATCAGGTTCAAAGTATATGATGGGCTGTGAAACGGTAATGCTTCCTTGCACGTCCTAAAAATTCAAAAACTTAAATATAATTCCAATAATTTAAAGGTCTGAAAAATTACTTTAGAATTTACCAGCTTGACTCTTCAACTATTAAAACATCGAAAGATACGATTCAAAACAATGATTATGAAGTCAAAATCTGTCTAAACCAAATAAGTAATTTTGCGTCTAAACAGCGGATCAGGTTGATAAAACTGGCTTGATTATGAAATAAACATTAATATTGCCTAAAATGAGACTAGCCGTAGAATGGCTAAGGTTTAAGAAAATATGTTTTTAAACTAAAGACGTCGCAGTTTTAGGCATATTTTAGGTCGCATAAGCTGTTCGTTATCGATAAATTTTATAGATACCAGCCATATCAAGTATTGTGTATTTTAACTCGTATCTGTAGCCTTGACAAGGTGTTTTTGCAACAATTAAGTTTTCGCTACACTGCCAAAAACAGGGAGCCAAATTGACTCGCTGGGAAATAGGCTTTTCCTGACTACACAAACTGAGTCAAAATTCGACTCCGCTAGAGTCAAATTCGATTCACTGAATCGCTCAGTGAGTCGAATTTGACTCTGGCGGAGTCGAATTTTGACTCAGTTTGTGTAGTCAGGAAAAGCCTATTTCCTAGAGAGTCAACGTGACTCCCTATTTTTTACAGTGTATACTCGCCGTGTGCCGCCGGACGCCGCTGTGTGTCACAATAAATTTTTTTATTAAAAATTCTACCAAACAGATTTTGCCTATATTTTTGTTAGCAACGCAATGCGGTGTGCAGCGGCACGCAACGGCGTCAGGTATAGTAAAGTACAGTGTTAACCCTAACTATATTATGAAATGTGCTAAAAAATTACACAATTGTATTTTACGTTATAAAACTGCGTTTTTGGGTGCTGAAATTTCCACAACTGATAAAGATGTGTATTTTAGAAAATTATTTAAGATTTTCGGTTAATGGCATTTGAGAACTTATGAATTTGCGTAAAATCTAATCAGAACTTGACAAATTATGAAAAAACTATATGAAAACGCAAACAGTAGAATCAGAAAATAGGTTTATTGATTGTTAACAGTGTTTCGACCTTAGCTGTTATTCGGAAAGATAATTAACTCAGTTATAGGTTAAATTTTAAACACTTACCGCAATTTTTGATTCTGTAGCTAAGCCTAGGATGGTACATGATATTGAAGGTCACATTTTTAGCTGTACCTCAACCTAAATCGAAACATAACTAAAGCATTTCTAGAAATACAAATCGTACCCCTGTGCAATAGTGAGATTGGTCGAAACAACCCTTTTTAAAACGTTTATCCAGTAACTATTTCGGATTGAAACATCAATCAAAGAGGTCGGGAATATATTATAATCAGGCCAGGGTCAAGCGCTTACACCTATACTTTGGTCAACCGTAAGCTTTAGCAAGCCCCATTACCATTAACATGTTCCGGACTAACATTTAGGTTTCAAATAGTAATTGGTTAACTAACTGAAGTGACCCGAATAAGGTCGAGTTAATAAAAAGGGATGCTCATTTTGAGTTCTAATCAATAGCGGGTCTGTATCCCTAATTGGAGTCGGTTAGTTAATAGAATCCACAAATCCGAATTTAGAGTGTATAAAAGAGATTAAACCAGAAAAATGGTTTAGTAGACTGCACAAATATCTAACAGACACTCAAGTAGTTTGCATAAACTTTATTAAATCCAGAAAAAAGATTAGCGGATATGACAATTAGCGAAAACGCTTCGGATCAAGACAGTTCTGCCTAAAAAGAAATAATATAAAAAGAAGGGTGTTGCGTTCATCTAACATGGGATCAACTAAAACGGTTAATAGCCGACTAACTGGGGGTGTCTTCTGGAGATGCAAAATAAATATCAGTCCCCTCGCTTATTCAGGTCACTACAGCATAAATAAAAACAAAACAAAACATAAATATAACACAAAACTAAACAGCAAAAGCCTGCTAGTACACTGCACACATAACATTAACCCTGAAACAATGAAGCTGTAAGCACCAGAAAACAACCCTACTGAACTAAAAAAGCGTAGAATTAATCAAATCGGATGCTGATAACAGGCGAATAGGCTTAAATTTACGCTTAGGCTTAGGTTTAGAATTAAATCATCGGCGTTAAAAATGGCCTCCATTGATTGGCTAAAAAATTTAGCGTCACATTCGCTACGTTCAGATGCTATCTGATCTCTATACTCAAGGCAAATTACATTCCGGTTCAAATTACCTTAATTGAGTTGAAATATTATAGTTCAATATTATTAAATACAGGTTGAGGTTAATTTGAACGGTAACTTTCAGGCCGACAAAATTATTAAAATATTCTACAAAGCATCGAGTTGAAAAAAATTAATGGCATTTGTTACATATTCGTTCGTACTGCGAGAATTTAAATTTTTCCAATAAACTGTCAACGATTCTTAACTCATTCCTGGTCAATTCAGAATAAACTCTTCCATCTCGTACAGAATGCACTTAACATCCAAACTGTTATATCAGCTCTATTACTTAAATTTAATTCTAAATAAAAAACTCAAACTAGAAACACTGTAAAAGCGGAAATAAAATAACAACTAGCTTGGCACAAGTATTAAATACATATCAGCGATTGGGTCCATGTATAGAACAGGGCCGAATCGTTTTCCGGCGGGGCTGGAATAGAGTCAGTTGAAGGTTTAGACTAAATTTTTTGCTTAGGCTTAGACTTAGGCTTAGGAATAGGCTCATCTGTACGATGAGGCTTAGGCTTAGGCTTAGCCTTAGACTTAGGAATATGCTTATATTACTGTTCCGATCTTGTTCTATACATTGGCCAGCGATTGCTAGCTAAAAATGCCGAAATGTATTAAACTTAAAATGTTACCCGGTTCTTATTATGGACCAGGGGTCAGGCAAAACATACATCTCTAAAAGCAAAAAAGTAATTGCCTGATGATTGAAAAAAGTTTTGTTCCACGGGCAAACCTTACTCAGCTAAAGCAGATACCCGAGTGTTTGAAGTTGCCATAACCAGGGACTCGATGGTTGTTTTTGGCTCCGGCCGGTATTCCTGTAACCATTCAATGTCAGCTCGGGGTTCCTGTTCCGGTTTTGTGATACGACAAAAAAGAGAAAGTTCCAAAAGTTTTAATATTTTTAAAATTGTTATGAAAAATTAACTTTGAATTTAATAAAACTACTTCGAAACCAGTATGGTTTTGCAACCTCGCGAAAAACTACCAATAACAAAGTTATTAAAATTATAAATATGAGTGTCATTAGGTGATGCAAAATTGTTTCGAATTCTGGTTCCGGTTGGTACTAAAATTCAATTCCTAACAGTGATTTCCTGTTGCGATCCTGATGTTTACTCCGCACGCGGACATAAGATATGAGCTCTGGTACATTTTTGTCCCTTGCACACGGTTAGGCTTAGGCTTAGGTTTAGAAAAACACTTCCAAACTGAAACCTTTGTCTAAATATGTGCCTAAATCTAAGTATTAACCAGAAATTTAAGAGGGGGAAATGTGTTAAATACACAGCTATTAAATTTTATCCATATTGGAAACCTGTTGCATACTCCACGAAGTTATAGGGCTCTGGTACTTGGGGGGAGGGTCGAATTGTATAAGAACCAAACCATTTAACTTGTGATTATTTATAAAACGAAAATCAAAAACAGGTTAAAGCTGAACACGCCAGGCAGGTGACCACTCTTGATGAAACTATACCTTTGGTGGGTGGATCATTTTCAAAATATACTGTAGTATAAATACATATACACACATATTTAAATATACAAATGTTTTAAACAACAAAATGTGTATAGCATCTATCACCAGTTAGCAATGGAATAACAGAATAACACAAATTTACTACGGTCACGGTTCAATTAGGACTGGGTGCGCAATAGAGGTTGTTCGCCATAAATTGCCATAAATTAGGCCAGAACTATGTCAGATTGAACCTAAACAATAAATTGTATCAACACTTGCGGATCCAGAAGGGCGGCGGGGCGTATGCCGTCATAAGAAATGTTTTCTGTGATAAAATGGTAAGGTCCAGCTTAAATACAAAAACCGCTGCAAAAATTGGCACAAAACTAGCATACAGTAAACATTATGTTTCATAACTTTTGTCAGCGCAGCCAACCGTAAGAAATTTCTCGACCTGGCGCTGGCTGTTAAGCTTAAACGTTTATTTTAGTTACGTTCCGTCTTAAAATGTATTTAAGCCCTTTTAGTTTTAATTTTATGGCAGACGCCTTTATACTGACACAACAATCATTAACCAATTTTTGCCAATCCATGATTTGATTGAAAAAATTATAAATTTTTGAAAGTTGAAATTTTTAAAATAATTATGAGCCAATTTTGCGAATCCATGATTTGATTGAAAAAATTATAAATTTTTGAAAGTTAAAATTTTTAAAATATCGTTGACATGTGAGGTCAGCTTTGGAATATGAGTAGAAACACCAAATATTAAATATATACGCTTATATGATTGCCGCCCGCTGACAAAGCAATTATCAAAAATTTACAGCTAACTGACAATAGATGCTACACACAGTTGAGAAGATGAGTCCTGAAAAAAACAGTTTGTTTGGCATTTGCTGTCTGTTTCTGGCGGAAATTGCCAAGAACCTTGTTTTCATAAGAAGGTTAGGTTGCTGTTTAAAAGGTAATACAAGTGAAGTTATATTTTTCACAAATTTTATTACAGAATTGCATTTGAAAACAAAATATGCATGTTTTAGCTGCTACGCGGCGAGAATTCATTCGTTGACGTTCGGTTGCAGATAAACGCGTGCTTGATGGTTAAAGAAAATGTACTGTTTTCAAACTGCAATTTTTTGACACCATTAAAGCTGATCTGCCCAAACGTTTCGAGGCCACTCAGCGGCCAACTTGTTTGCATTCTATGCTTGTATACGCACAATATCTTGCGCGAGGAATTATGCATCGTTTGCAATAAAAAATTTCATTTTGCCACCGATAAAACACTAAAAGGTTACGGTTAACGCGTGTCAATTTTCAAAATTGTCAAAACGTTTCGTCGATATATTTCAAGAAATACTCTCAAGTTTAATAACAGTTGAGGTAAAAACAGTTTAAATATATCACACACTAGCGGGCGGGTACGTTCCTGTGATCTGTTTAAATATTAAAGTACCCTACTTAATTACTCAGCTACTCAGTCAACTATCACTCTGGCATGCGTTTTAGACTAACTTGTAGTAGTAATAGCTGTTGTAAAAATTAACTTAATATTTATAAACACATTTTAGTGCACGGTGCATATAATTGTGATAGTTTAAAACCAAGTTCACACAATGCAAATTTTGCCAACTGCCAATTATCCTGTGTCATCGCGCCTAAGGTCTATTGCGAATCGTAAAATTTCTGACGAAAGGCGTCGAGTGCTTTCGTACCGAGAAACTAAACGCAATTTTAACGCTAAATCTTCGTTCGAAACGTAGGATTTGAATTCTGTTGGATGGGCGTGACACGGATTACCTCGCCTGGACTTCGAACACCAAAATTCAAGTAAATTTTGTTCACTAGAAACAAACAGAGTATTTTCAATTGAACATTAGAAAGTATAATTACAATTTCAAACCTGAGCTCGTATTCTTAAATGTGTGTAGCACCAATTACTAGTTGATGATAGGTTTGGTAAGTTTCGAACCAAGCAATGTTGAGGTTTGAAATTCAGCACATTTATTCAATTCGATTTTCACTACTTCTGCGCTAAATTATGAGATCTCTAATTGACGCAGTTTGACAACCTATTACTCGCTGGTGATATATAGGTGCTATATGAATTTGAGAATATAGGCCCTAATGTCGGGCAATTTATTAATTTTAGCTTTTTACAAGTAGAAGCATCAAGAAATTAGAATCAATTATTATACGCTTGTTGGCAGGTTTATATCAATAACTTGAAAAGGCAAAACGTATTTATAAAGCGTTTTAGCCAAAATTTTTCATTGTGTGAACATAGCTTTCATTTGCGCCCGCTATGAAACTACCATGCATTGTTTTCGAACCGGGCCCGTAGCCAGGGGGTCACGGGAGGCTCAGCCCCTTCTGGGAGAATTTTGGTTTCCCTAGAAAATTTTTTACCCTTGCTTGTAAGACATCGAAAAGCCTCTTAAGCTCCTCTTGAAAAAATTTTAGCCCCCTTCTCCAGCAAGATGAGCTGGTTACGGGCGTGTCTCGACGCATATGCAATTATATACGTGTGTCGATATATAAAGATCAGTAGAAGCTGTTTGAGTAAAGTTAGCGAAACATGCAAAAAAAGGCTAATTTCCCAAGAAAACTCAGGACCGCTAAAAATTATTTAAATTTTGATTTCACGTATAATTATTTAAACTTTGATTTCACGAAAAATTAATTAAATTTTGATTTCAAGAAAATATTATTTAAATTTTGATTTCACGAAAAATTAATTAAATTTTGATTTTAAGAAAAAATTATTTAAATTTAGATTTCACGAAAAAAATTTTTAAACTTTGATTTCACGAAAAATTAATTAAATTTTGATTTCAAGAAAAAATCATTCAAATTTTGATTTCACGAAAAATTTTTTAAACTTTGACTTCACGAAAAATTACTTAAATTTTGATTTTTTTCATTGTCGGACCATTTTATAAGTTTGGGTATTTTTACAAAATCATTACCACGGGCCGCTATTTTTCTTCGTGTTGCAGATACATACTGCTGATACCATCTACTTTGAGTCGGGTCGTTATCCAAGTGCGCTTGTCATTTATTGATATGATCGAAGAATTCACCCTCGAGTTTAGAAATATCACTGCAAAAAATTTTAAAATTTCTCCAAATTCTTTTTTAAATTAGTTTAATTTTTGTTCTCAAAATTACCATGTGTTTGAACATTGCTGTTTTTTTCTAATAATTAAAGTACGGTCAGTCTTTAAAAGCCAGTCTTGTGAAATGTTGCCAAATAACTGAAAAACACCTCTCGCTTTGTGGCAAAACGGAATTGATTTATTCGACAGCACAAATATTCCTTAGGAATATGGTTTTACCCAGTCCGATCTGGCTAAGTAATCGGCAAAGTTTGTGGCAAAGTAGAACGATTAAAAAAAGTTTAAAAAAGTGCTAAAAAGTTAGCTTAGAAGTAAGCATCGTGAGTTTTGAAATATATTTTACTAAAGTGCGTTGAAAATTACTTGATACGCATGCTGTTGATAGGTAAACAGTTGATAGGCTGTGTTTACCTAAAATGTTCCTAATTTGAAAAAAAATACTGGCCATATTTTTAATGGACTTGAGTACGCCCGGGACTATTGATAGAATGGTTCATGTATAGAACAGGGCTGGATCGTTTTTCCGCGGGGCTGTAATAGAGTCAGTTAACTTTTTTTTTGCTTAGGCTTAGGCTTAGGAATACGCTCATCTTTACGCTTAAGCTTAGGATTAGGTTTAGGCTTAGGTTTTGGAATATGCTTATACTACTGTTCCGACACTGTTTAATACATGGGCCGTTTTAATCTGGCAATAGTTAGTGTGTGAATTATTAGGTATGGCGCACTAACTCTGAATGCCGACGGAAGTCTTCCTCCATAACACTTCTCAAATTTGGGGGTTGCCATTGGACGAGGGCCATTTTGGCAAACTAAACCTTTTTTCGCGAACCACAAAGTTAATTTTGCAAGTATAAAACTGGAAACCTTTTATTGGCGCTCCCTCGGACTCGTTTCAGGGCGGGGAGTGTCCTAACTCCAGCCCTGCTAAATCTAAAAGTATCCCCACCGTAGATTGTGTTACTTCGTTCGTATTGCGGCACCATAAGGTGTGCCAGGATGATTCATATCCCTGCTTGCATCGTGTACTCACGGGCGTCCGCAGGAACTTATATTTGTGGAGTACCGAACAATTTAGATGCCTGTTCAATTGCAATTCTAGATTGTTCACTTTTAAGACCGATTCTATTTGGGGGCATGAACCCCAATACCCTCGGCGTAACTATAAATTAATTAGATACGCCTCTAGAAACATGTTAGAAGTAATAGATAATGAATGCCATAATGTATTAGCCATTGCAGATACATAGCTACACTTACCTCGATTTGACGTTCATATTTGGGTTCAAAAAACTAAAATTAAATTAGCATTGACACAGCAACTTTTGCATTACAAAACTAAGGGTGGCGGTGTACTTTTTGACTATTTTAATGTCGTCCAGTGCCCTCCGGCGTCGTGTTCCGAATGGCGCCCGACGCCAGCGTGCACTGTACGACAATGCATGTAAAATTGACGCTTGGTATAATATAATCATTTTTAAATTTTTTGGCTTGCGGCGGCGGGCGGTGCCGTACGATGCCGCGCAACACGCAAAACACCACCAACATAGGCCTCAGAGTAGTCTACGTCTAAATATGCCGGTCATTATTACACGAATATTCCGTGCAGTAGAAACAGATTTACTTTAGAATTACAAATATAAAGTGTACTAGTCAGCCGACTTTGACCAACGCGTAAATGTTAGCGAATAAACAGCAATCTGCATGCAAATTTTCTTTTCACAGAACAATCATTTTTTTGTTCTAAGAAATTGTAAACAAAGTAATGCTGGAATGTTGCCCAAATAAGAGATATTTATTCATAGGTCTCAGAACACTGTTAACGACGAGTTGTGGGGCGACGACTTCTTGTAGATTCAACGTTTACAACGCATACTTATCTCACTTACCAACTGAGCATATTGAAGTCCAGTCCAAGTTGGCGGAGGATAATCGCTCCGTTGCGGTTCGTTGTCTCCAACATCTCGCATTTTGTTCGCATAATGTAACGCAAGTGGTCGACTCAATACTTCGATATAATACTGAAATTCAAAGAAACTTTTTATTTTCTAAATTTATGAAAATTCATTTTTAACCCCTTCTCACATTGAGTTGCATGTAGGCAACTCAGCGCAGTGTATATACGTTAAATAGTATATATCACACCGTGTTTAATAATTGCAACACGTATACATAGTACTAAATCACCACAAGATGTGAAAGCACCCTCGGGCTCGAGCGTCAAGCTCCAATAGCTGAGTGGTGGTGGTATACGTCTCCCACTCCAGGCACTGGAGTTCGAATGCTAGCATAAAATTAGGTCTCAGGGGAAATAGAAAATATTCATGTGAGAAAGGGTTAAGTCGAAAAAATGTGTTCTATTTTATTTTACAGTCTTAAATTTCAACAAAATACACAGAAACCTGTATAAAATTAGTGTAAGAATGCGCTTATACCTAAGACTAAGTTTAAGCCTAAAGCTAAGCAAAAAAATCGTCTAAGGCACAAGCATATTCTATGCATTCCTGCAGAAAAACGTTCCGTCCCTGATCTTTACAAGGACCTATTAAATTACATTTGTTTTAGCCAGTTTTTCCTGTAACAAAGTAATTCAAGTAATTAATCTTTTGCTGTAATTAAGTAATTCAAGCTAGACTTTCTGTTCAGCTACAATTTTATAAGACGAGTTGATACCAAAATATCGAAGTGGTACATCTCAAATTTAACCATTTCACATATGAATTATTTCTATTTTTCATTTCAACCCAGGTGTAATTTCAACCTATAATTCGAACCCTGGGCGATCGGAAAAAAGGCGTTCACCATCGCCACTCAGCTACAAGTTTGAAGTTAAATTTCATCTGGAACCGAACAATATACACTGCAAAAAATGGTGAGTCTAATTGACTCTCTCCGAAACAGGCTCTACGGGACTACACAAAATGAGTCAAATTCAGCTAATTCAGTAGCACGGTTGACTCTTGCGGAGTCAAATTTGATTCAGTTTGTGTAGTTCCGTAGAACCTATTTCGGAGAGAGTCAATTTGTCTCACCAATTTTTTGCAGTGCACTTATGGTTATATCCATTCAAAATGTTACCTTATTCGTCCTATTTTTAACCTGTTTTCAACCGTTTCCTGTTGTTTTATAGTTAAAATACTGAATTCATTACTGTATTGCAGTAATAATTGTTATTTTTGTGGGGGGCGTAATCTTAGATGCTGTTATCCATTAATTAAACCTTTATAAAGTATCAAATGCGCGTTATAATTTCTAAAATTGCATAACTGCAAAACACTGCATATAAACTTACATGCATTTTTCCTTGGACATCGTCCAGGCTTGAAATATGAACGAAGAAACCTAAAAATTCAACCCAAGGGTCACTTCATTTTAGTGATTATCACAGGTTGATGGTCATACATGGTCGATTCCTAAACGTATTTCTGCAAAACTGCAATAGAGTAAGCTTAAGCTTTAGACTAATTTTTTGCTTTGGCTTAGGCGGAAGCTCATTGTTACGCTTAGTCTAAAAGCTTGGGCTTAGGAATATGCGTATTACTTTAACGGTCATGTTTCATACATTGGATCATTCCAACGATGCAAATTTTAGCTTAGTAAATTGAACACATGGAATCCTTAAACAGGTGACGTTAACTGATATAACAGCTTGAAGCTTTCGTGCTTTGCCTAAGCCAAATTGCTAAAATTACTGCAGGGTAACAAAGTTGATAAAGCTGTATGATTAATTGCACGTAGACAATATAAACTAGAGAGGTAGTAAAAAATGGCTGGGTTTCCGATACCCTACTTAAGTACGACTTAGTACTTAAATACAGGCTAAAGTTAAGTAAATACTTAAGTCGCAGACAAAATTTGATATACTACAAATTAACCGCTCAGGTAGACTAACCTTGGTCTTATTGAAAATGTAGACTAATGATGTCTCCTTAATATAAAACGAATCTATTTGTTCCTTATCATGGCCATGGCCGATATTTGGTGTTTCTTTGGTTGTGCTCGAAAATTTAAATATTTACTGAAGTCGGCGACTTAAGTAATTACTTAAGCATAACTTGATGTAAATACTTAAGTAAGATTTCAGAAACCCAGCCATTATTGTTGGACATTGTAACAATTAAAATCTAACCAAATTGTACAGTCTGTATAACGAAAGTTTCATTTCATATCGCAAAACCAACAAATGAAAGTTAAGCAAATCCAAACTTACCTCGATTATTGCACGACATAAGCCTGACTTCTCGAAACTGGGTCACTTCTTGACCAATCAAATAACCAAACATCCGAACCTAAAATATTAAAGATAACCCAGCAACAAACTAATTTTATTAATATTTAGAGAATGTTAATTAATTTATTTTGAATTTATTTGTTTCAAATTTCACATCCATTCGGGGGTTTCGTTCACAAGTTAAACGGATGTTTTGTGCACCGCAGCAGGCTTGGATGACCCTCTCCTAAACCCAAAATTCCGGAATTGGCGCCCCTAGCGATGATCAAAATTTTTTTCAACATTTTGTTTAAAATCGTGTTAGGGCGGCCCCCCACCGTTTAAGGTGACCCCCTTAAATGGTGGGTATAGTGGTGGCAGTTCCGATCCTGGTAGTTTTCAGCAATGTAGGCACATCAGACCCGTAGCCAGCTCAAGTTAGGACCATGTTTAACTGTAGGTACCTGTTCATACAAAAATATTGTGAAGGCTCACATAGAGGTTGGAGAGCGTAGAGTTAGATTTACGCTTAGACTTATGAGTAGGTTTATTATTTTGGTTTAGGCGTATGTTTAAGCTTACGCTACGTGTACGCTTAACAGACAGGCATGTATAGTTAATTTAGTTAGAATCGGCACAATGTTAAGATTGAGCATTCGTTTATATAGCTTATACTGACTTATAAATGGGGCTACCACTTTTCTACCGGCCACAAAATTTACCAAAACCGTTCAGGACTCTTACCCAACTTATCGTATCAAAGTTGATCAAACCGTTTTTTAATTTTATACGTCTTGTTTACATCAGCACACACGAGAGTCAGCAAAAATTTATATTTGGGGGGACACAGAATAATTTTGGACAGCCCTTACAATAGCAATTCAAGATTGCTTACTTTTAGACCAAGTCCATTCGACAAGGGCATCAGCCGAATTTGGCGGGGGGCACAGCCCACCAATGCCCCCCCCCCCCTGTGATGACGCCCTCAGCGTTTCAATTAATATTTTGACACAGTCCATCTTCAAATTTGTTCAATTGTCGCTAAACTTTAATTTATAATTTGTTTTGAAATTTAACAAATTTTGCTATTTTAAACAAATTATAAATTAAAGTTTAGCGACAATTGAACAAATTTCGCTATTTTAAACAAATTATAAATTAAAGTTTAGCGACAATTGAACAAATTTTGCTATTTTAAACAAATTATAAATTAAAGTTTAGCGACAATTGAACAAATTTTGCTATTTTAAACAAATTATAAATTAAAGTTTAGCGACAATTGAACAAATTTTGCTATTTTAAACAAATTATAAATTAAAGTTTAGCGACAATTGAACAAATTTTGCTATTTTAAACAAATTATAAATTAAAGTTTAGCGACAATTGAACAAATTTTGCTATTTTAAACAAATTATAAATTAAAGTTTAGCGACAATTGAACAAATTTTGCTATTTTAAACAAATTATAAATTAAAGTTTAGCGACAATTGAACAAATTTTGCTTTATTCTAAACAAATTATAAATTAAAGTTTAGCGACAATTGAACAAATTTTGCTATTTTAAGTTTTGAAAAAATAATTCTTCGTCGAAATCGTTCCAAAACTTACTCGACGTGTCGGGTTAATCGCTCGAAAAACATCTTCATACAGCTCTGACGCACCATCTGTTAATAGCATAACCGCTTGATTGCAAGCTGCATTCGGTTCTTCGGTTTGGTTCTGAAAAATGAGCAAGAAACTATACAAAAAGTGCCGTGGTGTCTTATGCTCATCGCCGACGAAATTTACCCAGTCCTTCAAGTTATACGGCAACCGCTAATTTCTTTACTTCACAGTATCAATTGTTTTGTAGTCCTTCGGTTTTTTGAACATCATTCCGCTACGCTAATATGCACTCCAGAACGTAGTTTTCAACTTGCTTAGATTTTGACATAATTTTATCTTTAGCCTCAGGTTTGCGCTTAGATTTAGGTTTAGGCTTAAGGTGAGGCTTACACTTTGACTCAAGTTTAAGTTTAGTTTTATAGACTTTGGCTGAGGATTTAAGCTTAGGCTTGAAGCTGAGGATTAATGTTAGGATAAAGCTTATGAAGGAAGCGTGAAATAGTTTCCCACCACTAGAAATAGCAGTTTGATTGCGTGTATTATTGGTGCTTGTTGTATTAACCGACTCTAATTATCAAGCGGATACAAGGTTTATTTCAAATAACAGTTAGGTTACTGTAGCCTTCCCCGACATCTAAAACTTAAGGCTTATATTTAGGTAATGTCTTAGGCAAAGGTTTAGGCTTAATTTAACCTTATTCTACTTCTGAGACAAAGTGTAAACGTGACAGAAAGTGTATAACAGCCAATGATTGTGCCAAGATTTGCGTAAAGTTATTGAAAACGATGCATAAATTAACTAAAATATGTGACAATTTACGTAAAATTATAAACTTCTTTGATATTAATATTAACACTGCAAAACAGTTTTCAAGGTAAGATATTGGTTGGGTTTCTGAAATTTGATTAAATATTTGGTTATGTTTTACTTAAGTACTGAGCTACGTCACCTACACTGCAAAAAATGGTGAGTCAAATTGAATCCCTCCAAAATAGGCTCTGCGGGACTACACAAACTGAGTCAAATTCGACTCCGCCACAGTGAAACGTGCGACTCAGTAAGTCGGTTTTGACTCTGGCTGAGTTGAATTTGACTCAGTTTGTGTAGTTCCGTAGAGCTTATTTCGGAAAGAGTCAATTTGTTTCACCGTTTTTTGCAGTGTATTTAAAGTAAATACGTAACTTTTTGAACAAAAAATAATTTATAATTTCGTGCCAGTACGACAAAGAAGAAACGCAGACCGAGTATACTATTGCGGACCAGTAAAGCATATACCAGGTCTTATACTTTCACAATGAGATAACTTACTTAACTTAATTGTGCTTTTAGAAACGGAAAATTGGTTTAGTAATCACTTAGCTAATATTTAAGTTATACGTACTTTATAGGATTTCAGAAACACCAGTCATTGCGAATTAAAGCCAAAACCTAAGTGACTTATTTTACAGCCATATGCGAAGCTTTGACAGTAAAAAATTTAAAGCACACCAGTGATAGTTTATATATTCTTGAATGACTCTTCGGGCCTGTAGCCAAGGGGGACAGGGAGGTGCTCAGCTTCCCAGGAAAAATTTTACCCCCCCCCCCCAGAAGAATTTCAACTTTGCTTGTAAGTCAACGGACATCGTTGTATGCCTCTTTAGCCCCCGTCTCCAAGCAAGGTGAGCTGGCTACAGGCCTGTGCTTATTGTGTACTATTGCAATTTTTGGACCAATTGAAACAAAAGCTCGAAATTAAATTTTTTTGCAAAATATTTTAATTATCACTCATACGTCTAAATGTTATAATATTTTACCATGCAATAAGAAATATTCAAAATAATAATAATATCGCAAACCGGGTAAAGCTAAAATACCGAAACCTGTGCCTTTAAGTAGACACGTTACCAAACAAAGATACCGTCATAGGCAACAGTATAAGAAGAATAAATATACGATGCTGCTAAACATCAAACAAAAAACTTTATTTAGCGTAAGATTGCAAAATCCATTACATTTTCGGCCAATGTACAGAACAGGGCCGTAACAGTAGCATAAGCATATTCCTAAACCTAAGAAAAAGCAGAAAGACTGAGCTTATAAATAAGCCTAAGTTCAAGCTTAAGCCTAATAAAAAATTAGTCAAAAGCTTAACCTTACTCTAATGCAGTCCCACTAAGAACGTGCCACCCCTGATCTTTGTATGGGCCAACAAACGAGAGACCAGATAGGTTAATTTGCCAAAACCATAAAAACTCGAATGTTAGCGGTAAACTGAAAAACTTGCCTAAATGTGCAGTAAGACTCAAATTCAGAAGTAAATCGTTAGAAAATACAGTTTTACTACGTTCATGCAAATCTGCATATATACAACACTCAAAGTGCAAACTTAAAAATAACCCAATCATACGCTTAAAAAGAGTAAATTTTTTTAAAGTTACAAGAAAACAATTATTCAGTGTAAAATTTTGGCCCATGTAAAGATCAGGAGCGAGACGGACGGCAACAGAGTAAGCTTAAGTTTTAGACTAATTTTTCGCTTAGGCTTATCCTTAAGCTCATTTTTACGCTTAGGCTAGGTTTGTTAGTATGCTTAGCTGCTGTTACGGCCCTGTTCTATACAATGGCCAAGATATTTAAAACTAGGCTTGATAGCGTGCGCTACGCTATTCAAAATTGTTCCAAACGGATGCTTATCACATCTTTTAATGTTTAGAATTATCTGAATGTATGTAACATTGGAAGACACAATTCACTTCTTTAATAAAGCAAGCATAATCTAAGCTGCTAATAAAACCCTTGGCCAATGTTACTTTAAGGGGCGTAACAGTAGATTAAGCGTATTCGTAGGCCTAAGTCTAAGCCTAAGCGTTACAAAAATGTGTTCCTAAAAGCCTAAGCCTAAGCCTAAGCACAAAATGTAATCTAGAATCTAAACCTACTCTTTTATGGACCCACCAGAAACCTGGACGCCCCTTAAAGTCACATGGGCCAAAACCCTCAATGGTTCGTCATTTCAGCCTACTTCCTAACTACTTGGAACTGATATGCAGTGCAATTCATATGCTATCCTATCACCAATAAAAAGCCATGATTCGCCAAACTCAACATTATCTAGCATTTCCATCTTGGATTTAACCGGATAAGCTGCTTCGTATGCTAAGAATCGACATCCGCTGCCGGGATTCTCGTTTACCGGATACTAACAAATAATTGGTTTATTTGAATTTTGATTTTTTGATCTTAACTGTTAATGTGTGTCTCCGTTATTATTTTATACAACAAAACCCACCAAAACCAATCACAAATTATGCTTTTACTGAATCTGTGCTTAAAATAGAAAATATTTTCAATAATTTTTACACTTTAGTATTCGGTTTTCGTTTCCGGTAGTTTTACTATCCGTTTACTCCTTGGTTTATTAACGTCCAGCAAACGTAGGAAACTGTATTTAAACTAAAACCCAGCAAGCAGTGACGTCATCAGTGAAACGCGTTTGATAGCTTACTGCAAACGCATACTATAATTGCAGCTGCGATGTGAATCTTAAGCACAAAATGCTGCTCTTTGCATAACTGCAGACAGAATATTAACATAGCGTAGTGTTGGTATGTGACAAATGCAAAATTTCAATTTTCAAAATTCAAAAATTGATTAATTTTCAAAGATTGAAAAATCTAAACACAGCAACTTTTGCTGTAGGCAGTGTCGTATCGAGAAATTTGTATTTCGCAAATTCGGGGTTGACTCAACTCCTCGAGTTGGCTCCAACACCAATTTCCGAGTTGTCTTCAAATGTCACTCTGGCATTTGCTCAAAAATGGTTGAAGTTTAGAATTTTTTTGCATATTTGAGGTTCTCGTAACTAACATTAGCATTACACGTTGAAATTTAATTTTTCCAAAAATTTGATTTTCCAGGTCTCAAAGTTGGTGTTAAATAGACTGCAATTCAAGCAATGGTTCACAAGTTATATGGCAAAATAACTGATCGGGTACCATCCCAAATAGTTGGGACAACGCGCCTTGGACCTTGCCGATCCGGCCACCTTAGCAAGATTTTAATAAAATCCGCAAGTGAAGCGAGCGAAAAGCTAGACACTATTGCCTTGCACTCACTGCAAACCATCAATTTGAAACTTGACGTGTTAATAACCTCGCGACCAAAACGACCAAGATGCTAGATTTTGGTATCAAATTAAGGCACACTTGCTGATCAGGATGCTTGGCTCGGACCCCCAGTCCAGCAGTTCTCGGTACACCCTTGCCAGTAAATGTTAATATGCGTCCGTTTACCTAGTCTAAATGATCCAAAAAACTGAAATATCTGAAAAAGGTATTTTGCAATTTTGCACCACCAGGTATACGAAATGTTTTGTTGCATTTTATTGCAAAATGCAAACTAATGCAGTTATTGCAGTTGCAGTTTACTTACACTTGACTTGAAACGGTTACCGCCACAGTCTTCAATTGCGTCACATGAAGCAATATGTCCAACAAGAGACATGTTGACATTTGTGTACACTGTACCATTACGACCCATCCAACGTAGTTTGCCAGTTTCCGTGTATTTTGGCCAAACTTTCACGGTTCCGTTAATGTACCATGGCCCCTGTAGCAATAGCCAAAGTGAAACCAATTTTTCACGAGGACCGTATCTAAGCTAACATGTATTAAAATAGGCTAATATGTAAAAGCTGGGCCAACACTTTTTCTAAACACAAAACAAATTGTTTGATGTTCAAGAAATATTGTCTGAAATTAAAGACAATTATGTCTTATAATGCAAACTACACACATATATGTCTTAAATGTTAGACTTTTATTGCTGAAATTTTCAAAAATATGGGACGGAAAATTTTCAAAAATATGGGACGGAAAATTTTCAAAAACTTTAAAGTCTTAAATTTAAGATGGGTGTTGATCTGTTGCAGTATCACAGAAAAACGTTCGGCTCTTGATCTTTAAATTGGTCACTAAACGTATAAAAATGTAAATAATTTTAATTACTAATAAATAGTCGTAGCATATAATAGCAGCTAAAACAAACCTGAAACAAGCAAGTTATGAGATTAATGGCACGTGTTAATTAGCAGGCTGCCGACTGGAAAACAGGTTGACCGGGAGACTTCGAGGCTGTAAAGCTTACGTTTACATTTAGGCTCAGGCTGACGCTTAGGTTTAGGTTTATGCTTAGGTTTAGTAGGCAGGAAACGATACCTAACACGTGCGCTAGATTAATGTCAAAATACGACACCGAAACTAAAAATTCATATATACACATGGCGTTTACCTAAAACCAATCACAGGGCTTAACATAATAAAATACTAGGTATACCATGCAAATTATAAGCTGCCGAAAGCATAAAATAAAACAAAACAATAAGCAAAAATAAAAAATTAAAATCATAAAAATATTCGAATTTTGTTTAGTAAAACCAACGCTAAATCACGAATCCACTAAATATCAAACCTGTAGCCTGTTCTACATTCTAAATAATACCACCTAAAATTATCTGATCAGGCCCGTAGCCAGGTCACCTTGGTATGGGTGCGGCTGAAAATTTTTCAAGAGGGGCATACAAGGGTTTTGTTGAATTACAATCAAGGATGAAAATTTTTTAAGGGACCAAAATTTTTTCCCAGGTGAGCCTGTGCCTCTACTGACCCTCCTTGGCTACTGATCCCGTATCAGGACTGGTACGCTATGGATATTGACTACTTGCAAGCGATACAGAAATTTTTCTAAAGACAAAACTTTTCTACAGAAAAGTGGCGTCTTCCGATCTTCAGGTTGCCATGGTTGATAATTTTAACCATAAACCCTAAGCATATGCCAGCTAACCACTGGATTATCTTAGCTTTCATTCGGTTTGGGCTAAAAATAAGTGACATTAATACGAACTGGTTGTTAGGTTCCATTCAAAGACAATGACCAGAAGTCGTACTGGTTCACAACAAAATAACTAAATTTTCCCAAGTAGGTGCACTCGGAAGTAAGCAATTTGATTTGTTAATGTTTTACTTTAGATAACCAACAAACAACAAATGTATTAACGAAAATTATTAAAATTTAGGCGTCTTTAAGAAATTTTGGGAAATAAACTTTTACTTAATTGAAATTTACGTTTACATTGAAGTCTTAAATTTTGACGGCTTAAAAATTAATTTTTGTCAAATTCAAAAAAATTTTCAAAAAAACACAAAAAATGCAGTCGGGCAAGGGCGGCCAGTAATCACTAGCGGATTCAGAGGGGGCGGGCCGCCCCCCGACAGAATTTTTCTGTGTTAAAATTGTAAGGTCCCCGTACCTTACAACTTTTGCAAATTTTCGCCTTCAGAAAATTTTTTGGAGATAAAATGATAAAGTCCCTACCTAAACAATTTTTGCGTATCATAATACTTGCCAACCCGCAACCCTCGTCAAAAATTTTAGGATTCGCTTCTGCACACAAAAAAGTATTTCTGAATATATTCAGAAAAGTGTTTTCTGTGGCAAATCTGAAAAGTTTTGCCGATATTTATAAGACAATTTTTCTAAAAATAACTGGAAAGCGTTTTATTTTCAGACTTTATTTCAAAACGTTTTTTGAAAACATTTCTGTTATAACAGAAATACTTTTCAAGTGCACCTTGCTAATCATATTTCTCAAATGTAAGAAATTTTTTCTTAAATATCAGAAATATTATTTTGAGTGTGCCCGTAAGGCGTGTAATTTTTCAAATGCAATGTCTGCGTGTACCGAAAAGACCAAGAGAACAAAAATTATTCACCTCTTTACATTTCTGCTAAAAGCTCAGTTGTGCAAGGCAAACCTTAACTGAAATTATTCATTTTTGTCAGCGTTTTCAGTCAAAAATATCTCTTACAGTAAGACAAATATAAACTCAAATCTGTCCTCCGGCCAAATTTGGGTTATATTTAACAAAAAATGTTGCATCAAACGTGCATTTGTGCATAGGAACAAGCAAATCCGATATCACACCGACATTGCACTCCTGTAATGTTCACTTTATACACACGGACACAAAACAAGAGTAACGCTTCACGCCGCAAAACAATGGGAACTCTTGTTCACTAGTAAAAGCTAAAATCCACTTCATACCAGGAGAGTCTAGTGTGGAACCAAATATTAAAATTATGACCTGTGTGAGAGGACTCAAGATATTCACAGGGTGACAGCAGACGGTTAGAATACGTATATACAATGCCAATTCAGGTGAAAATAGTACAAATTTTCATACCAAAAACGGGGCAAATAAAACACACATCATGCATGGACTGGTTACCCTACCAATATTTCGGTAATGTTTCCTTGAAATTTTTGTGGCCAGAGGATCAGCGGTAGACGAGAACGGGAACAACTTACTGCCAACTGTGCTTCAGGCTTGTCAAGCGTTCCAAATTGACTTGCATACATTGCTTCGTTATAGAAGCATGTATGATTGCCAAAATATGTTGCGTTTGTGCGCACTTTGCTGCAACTGGTTTGCTATAAAGTAAGTGCAATTTCAATAAAACAATATTAGCAAAATAGCAATTATTTAATATAGCGCAATGAAAAAAGCCGAAATAGATAGTATTTTTTTTAGTTCAGCGCCGTCGTAAACACTATTCGCGATGCATTGAAACGTAAACTACTGACATTATTCAACTTAGCCTTAGCGTCCGATTAACGGTGGCAGCTTATGCTTCTGACGTTCGATGCTGTCCGTCACCGTACGTCACCGTGCGGTATCGTACGTGAAGTACTCACATACGATACCGGGGCCCAACGTCACTTTTAGGGGCGTATCTGTAGATTAAGCGTATTCCTAAGCCTAAACCTAAGCAAAAAAATGTCATTTAGAGTCTAAACCTACTCTTTGATAGACACACCAGAAACCTGAACGCCTCTTAAAGTAGCATGGGCCCGATACCGTATGATGACGGACGGCGACGTACAATAATTATAGTGCCACCGTAAGGCTTGCGTTTGATGATGTTAAGCTTAAACATATATCTATATAAGCTGTCGAGAGTTTATTATTTTGACGGTGCTTCAACTAAAAAATATATAAACTAAAACGCATTATAGCGAAATAATAACATCGGCTTTGGAAGCTTTAAAAATAGCTAGCGTATAAAGCGGCTAAAACATAAAATGAATTTGATGAAAGCTGAATGGTCAAATTTTAATTTTTGTTTCTGTACTCGGAAAAAAATTTAAACTCCTGTCATCGATTGAAATAAGTACTGCACTGCAAGCCGAGGCGGATCCAAAAATTTTTGACGGGGGGGTGGGCGGGCTGGCACATGTGATGAAACGTAAAATTTGTAAGGTAGGGACATTATCATATACATCATCACCAAAAAGTTTTCTTAGTCGAAAATTGTACGGTAGCAACCTTATCATTTTATCGCCAAAAAATTTTGTGAGGGCGAAAAATTGTTTAGGTCTTATCATTTTATCACAAAAAATGCTGCGGCAAAAATTGAGCGTTCGCCTGCCGTCTCCCTTAGGATCCGCTAGGGACTGCAAGCGACACTTTTTGCGAACGATGCTAAATTGTGTCGGTATATTAAGCAATTTTGTAAACTTCAAATATTATTCAAATTTGGGAATATTCTTTTAAATTTTTCAATAAAGTTTCAAATATACAATCGTGCCCTCCAAGGCTATGCCAGTGCCGCGCCCCGGTTCTGTGTATTTCGAAACCGTTCAATAACTGTCGAAGGCTGCCTAGAACGTAATATGTAACAGTAGACGCGAATCCAGAAAATTCTGACGGGGGGGAGGTGGACTGACAAATGTGATGAAAAGCAATTTTATACTGTATGCTATATATACGTGCCATTGTCAACGAAAAATTGAAAGATAGGTTTATAATTTTATTACCAAAAAGTTTTCTGAGAGAAAAATTGTAAGGTAGGAACCTTGCCATTTTATCGCAAAAAGTTGCTGATGCGGAGTATACGCCCTCATCCGCGTCACCCCTAGATCCGCTATTGAGTGATAGTTTGAACGCGCTGACGCACTGCGTAAGCTGTCAGCAACTTTTTAAATGTAGTGATTAATGCAGAAGTTTTGCAAAATTTTCAAGTCAAAACTGGCTAATGATTGGTTAATTGAATTAAATTTAGTAGCCTTCAAGTCTTGAAACGTAAACTCCGCGTTTTTAAGCCTTGGCCCGTACACTACAAAAAATGGTGAGTCATATTGACTCTCTCCGAAATAGGCTTTGCGGGACTGCGTCAAATTCGACTTCACCAGAGTCAAAATCGATTAACTGAGCGGCTCGGGTGAGTCGAATTTGACTCTGGCGGACTCGAATTTAACTCAATTTGTGTAGTCTCGTAGAGCCTATTTCGCAGAGAGTCAATTTGACTCACCATTTTTTGTAGTGTATTGTCAAATGTGTGTAGCACCTATTGCCAGTTGGTGACAGGTATTGTAACTTTCAAATCACAGAATGCTAAGACTGAAAATTTCGCACATTTTTCGCATTTGATTTGCTCTACTCCTGTACCAATTTTGAGTTCAGCAACTGCAATAGTTGACGAGTTTAAAAACCTTCAGAGAGGGACATTATCCGCGGGTACCCGCGCTTACCCGCTGGTAAACGCGAGTCGCGTAAAGAATTTCAGGCGCGCGTATACCCGCGGGTAAAGATGTATATCACGCGAGTAAAATATTCACAGTTTTTAGCCGCAGCAAAGTTTTATGTTTTAAGATGAAAAACCTACGCTATTGTTTGTTTTATTTCTGGTCATGTGCAGCGCGTGCTTTATTTAGCTGGGTTTGAAATTATGTTGTTCCTGGTAAAATTTCATTTGTAAAATTCATTGAAGCTATATCGCCAAACTTCAATAAACAGCGAATCATCGGCGATCATTAAAATACTACTGGTTTGACTTCAGTCGCGGGTAAAAACGTGGGTCGTGGGCAGATATAATTTGCGCGGATATACCCGCAGGTAAAAAATTCTTGTTTGATGCACTCTTGACCAAAATGTTCATTTTCTGTACACTTCTGCAACTACGATATGAATTGTGTTTTCATTGTTTTTGATTTAATCCGCATTCTTTAGCGTTTCCTTCCGGTCTTTTTTACCATCCATTTACTCCAGTAGAAAGTTGTTTATAGGTATGACATTAATAAAGTTGAACTTGAAGTCTAAATCCAAATTTCAATCTGCAGTATATATATTTATGATTAGCAAATCAGAATTTAACGTATATTTGGCACTGTTTTAATTTTCGTTGTTATGCTAGTTTCGTAATAAATTAGGGGTATACACGATGAGAGGCGACTCGACGATGGGCGGCGACTCGTCAATGGGTGGCGACCCCACGATGGGCTGCAATACCATTTTACAAATTTGGTTGAAATTTGTTGGACTTTGTGTGTAGCTGGTAAGTATGAGTGCTCCCCGATATTAGGAGGGATCTGGTCAGTTTTACTCAATTTAACTCTTAAAATAACACGAAAATTGGTCATTTTCTGCAAGATTTGAATAATATCAGCGGCGCGCGGAAGAAATAATAGTATTCACAAAAAAGCATTGCGATAACGTTAAGCTATGAACAACATAAACCATTTTTATTGAGAAGAAATATGTCAACGAGTTGCAACTTTTGACTAAAACTTGCAACATAATGTACACTGCAAAAAATGGTGAGTCAAATTGATTCTTTCCGAAACAGGCTTTTCCTGACCACACAAATTGAGTCAAAATACTACTTCATCAGAGTCACATTCGATTCACGGTGTCGCATGTTGGGGTATAGCGGAGTCGTATTTGATTCAGTTGGTGTAGTCCCAAAAGCCTATTTCGGAGAGAATCGATTTCACTCACCATTTTTTGCAGTGTAAGCAAATTGTTACGAATGCGAAAGACAACAGTTATGAGTTATTTGCCAATATAAAGCAACATAAGCTTGTAGCGTTAAATAAAAGCACATACTTTTATAGCGACGAAAGCAAAGCTTATTGATTTTTTTAATATAAATTCAAATTTGCAATTAATATTTGCATTTTAGCTGCTTGAAAATCAAACCTAATATTAGAGCCCATATTCTCAAACGCATATAGAACCTATCACCAGTTAGTAATAAGTTTTCAAACTAACGAACTGCTGCTATTGCAGATCTCAAAATTTGCACAAAAATAGAATAAATCGAGTGTAAGAATTCTGGCGAATTTAAAACGTCACCATTGTCTGGTTCGAAAGTTACAAGACCTATTACTAACTGGTAATAGGTGCTATACACATTTTGAGAATACGGGTTTAGTTTGCTATTCTCAAATGTGTGTAATATCTATCGTTAGTTTAAAAAATTGTGTTTTTTGAACCGCGTGTAGCCGTGAAGAGTCCAGTGGCAATAAGGGACACTCCTAAAAGTGCCATGGACGATAAATGGATTTAAAATACTGCAGATAATGCGAATACCTAGCTCCAACTTGGGTTATTTCACCAATATTTATTGCTAAAACCAAAATTAAAATGAATTTTTCGGTGACATGTACTTTTCATTTTCCGGTTCCGGTTCTGTTTCTGGTAATTTTTTCAAATTCTGATTCCGTTTCCGGAAAAATTGTAATTCGGTTGCACCCTGATATATTTTGTAATTTTGACTATTTCTCTACAATTTTGCTAACATTTTTCAAACTTATAACTACTAAATATACAAAACGCCGAATACTTGAGTTAAAATTATAAACAACAGTAAGTTTTTCACTGCACAAATATATTTTTGCTTTTTAGTAGCGTTATTTTAAATAAAATTTGAAGTATATATTTCAAAAAACGGTGGAGACTTCACCGCTGGGTGCCTGAAAAATTACTAGGATGGGGCGGGTAAAGTTAGGTTTAGGGACGAAAATTACGAATAAGCTGTTGTATGGTGAAAAATTTCAAAATTTTCTACTCTAGATAGCACTCGATGTAAGACTGTTCGAAGAATCCAGCCGGGGCAACAGCGTCTACTGCAAATACGAGCCGGTTCTTAAGACCACCCTAAAGCTGGCGTTAGACATGTGGTGCAGTGCCGTCAGTCACCGTCCGTCATCATACGGCATCGTACATGAGTAATTTACATATGATACCGGAAGGGACCGTACGACAAACGTACGGTGACGGACGGCACCGGACATTGACGGACGGCGCCGGATGTTATCAGACGTATGGCGGCACCTGTAAGGTTTGAAAACCTACTTTTGATTTAGCAAGTGTCATATTAAAATAACATCATAACGTCATTCAAATTAAAATAACGTCATTCATCTTTAAAACAACGTCATCGAAACGGTTTTAGGCTATATTTGTAACGCAAAAAAGACCAATTGGCATGTTAATTTCCGAGTTCGTTTAATTTCTGGTAATAACATCTAAGTGAGGATAATTTTTTGATCAGGCGTTATCCTTACGCTTACGCTTAAGCTTAGGTTTAGGCTTAGGCTTAGGAATATGCATAGACGACTGTTCGGCCTTGATCTGTACATTAGCCTGCAAAACGAGTCGAAACTCGATCGAAAATTTATTAAATTTCAGCAAATTGTTCTTAGAGTTGTTTAAAATGTCGGCTCATGTATAGATCAAAGGCGGAACGTTTTTCTGCGGCACTGCAATATAGTACGCTTTAGCTTTAGACAACCTCTTTGCTTAGGCTTAGGCTTGGATTCGCGTATTAGCTCATTGTTACACTTAGGCTTAGGCTTAGGCTTATACTACTGTTACAGCCCTGTTCTATACATTGGCCAAAATGCCTACACCTTCAGGTACAACCTAAAAATAATCTCCTAAGCCCCATGTGATAATCTATATGCGGCCGTTTAGCGTGACTATTAAACAATATAGCCCAAGCGAACAAAGTAAACTAAACCGCTGATCAACTAAAATAGCTTGACATAAGCCAATATTCTTAAATGTATATAGCACCTGTCACCAGTTAAGTTTAGCTTTCAAGCTTGTCAGGTATTGCAACCTGGTGTTGTTGGCAGACATAGCAGTAACACTAAAGTGGTATGGGCAAAAAATTGCTGTAACACAGCATTGCTCGGGGTAGAAAAAATTTCGGGTTATCGAGATTCGAACGTATCTCTTGGTAGAGGCTCGTGCTTGCCTCCGACCCGCACTGTGGCTCTGTTTTGGTTAAACCCAAACATAAAAACACGATCAAACCACACTGTAAATTCCAATGAGTTGATTAATCAATTCAGCTAGCGAGTTGGTTATTTCTGAATTAATATCAGTAAACATTAACTCACCCTGAGTTGATTTGATTCTCAGTCTGAGTTGAGTTGACACTGGGTGAGTTGATTAATTAACTCAGAATGAATTGAATCAACTCAACTTTCTGAGTTCTGAAAGTCCTAACTCAGACTGAGTGATTCAACTCATTCTGAGTTAAAATCAACTCACTGAAATTTACAGTGCAATTAGGAAACGCAACAAATTTTTTGACCGAAATGTTAACTTCTTTAGGAAATAATTTGAAAAATGTGGCCAATCGATTCGTCGCAGACGCTAAATCAGTGTCACGTTTAACTCCATTGGCGGACCAGATTCAAATTTAATTAAAATTGCTATTTTAAACTAATGTGGACAAGATATATCATCATTGGACGATAACTTAGCTTAGAGATGAATGTCAGACATAAGTCCTCGTCGAGGGTGGAATGAAGCGTTCCTTTGGGACAGGTCACTTCATATGGTGAATGGATGAAGCAGACATCAAAAGATGACTTTTTATCACACTGTAAATTTCAGTGAGTTGATTTTAACTCAAAATGAGTTGAATCATTCAGTTTGCGTTAGGACTATGAGAACTCATAATTCTGAATTAATTCAGCTCATTCTGATTCAATGAATGACCTCCCCCGGAATCAACTCAACTCAGAGAGAGAGTTAATGTTTAGTGATATTAATTCAGAAATAATCAACTCGCTAGCTGAACTGATCAATCAACTCATAGGAATTTACTAGGATCAAATATAAGCTGAACATGTTTTTGGCCGACTGAACAAGTAAAATTTCAATCGTTCATTGAATTATTCAGGTCCGACGCTTGCTAAATTCAGTTTAAAATAAATTATAATTTGCATCAAAAATATTGAAATCAAAAATCGCTAAAATGCTATTAATAATTTGGTTTGTTTATATACACTGTAAATTGCAGTGAGTTTATTTTAACTCACAGTAAAGTTGAATTAATCACTCTGAGTTAGGACTATCAGAACTCAGATTTGTGAGTTGATTCAACTCGTTTTGAGTCAGCTGATCAAATCACCCGGAATCATATCAACTGAGAGTGAAAATCAGCTTAACTCAAAGTGAGTTAATGCTTATTGTTATTAACTCAGAAATAACTAACTCACTAGCTGAGTTGATTATTTAATTCACTGCAATTTACAGTGTAACCAGGTGCTTTAGCTACAAAACAGTTACCGTCTGAACGAAGGGTATTATCTGAAGCTTGCTCTGCTTGTTGTGTTGCTGTGCAATTTGAAATTATCAATGGTTTGACATAATTTTTAGTTTACAAAATTATCGGTAACTGGTGACAGGTGCTATATGCAATTTGAATGGTAACGCATTACACAGAAAATCAGATGCTATAGTATATAATATTTAACGCGTGTCAATAAAGAAGCAATCTATTTAAATTTAACCCTTTCTCACATGAATATTTTCTATTTCCCCTGAGACCTACTTTTATGCTAGGATTCGAACTCCAGTGACTGGAGTGGGAGGCGTATACCATCACCACTGAGCTATAGGAGCTTGACGCTCGAGCCCGAGGGGGCTCTCACGTCTTGTGGTGATTTAGTACTATGTATACGTGTTGCAATTGTTACACACGGTGCGATATTTACTATTTAAAGTATATACACTGCACTGAGTTGCCAACAAGCAACTCAATGTGAGAAGGGGTTAATCTTAAATATAGTTGCATTTTGTAAGATTTGAAAACCTTTGACTTTCTTAACTGATTTGAGAAAATTTGGCTGTAAAGACGTTTGTAAGTAAACAAACATGTAAAAGCAGGGTTTTGTACTCTATCCGCTTACGAACTCTTACTACGGATGCGGACTTGTATTGATTGGGACTCAAAATGGAGACCACCCTTTTATTACCCCGATCTTATTCAGGTCACTACAGTATGCCAGTTAAACTTCAGTAACCCTTAAAGCTTCACTTACCGTTAGAGTATTAAACGAAGTTGTAAGCATTTCGCGAAACATTGCAAAATCACCAACATCTGCTTTTTCAATCGTATATCGAAGTAGCTGAAATTGACAAAAAAGTTAAAAATTCGTCATTAATTATGGTCACAAACAATATCTCATGTAAACAATTCAAGCTTCCATTAAATAAAAAATAAGTGGTCAGGATACCTGGAAATTCTGGCCCGTATTGTCAAATGTGTGTAGCACCTATCACCAGTTGATCATAGGTCTCATAACTTTCGAACCAGTGATTGCTGATGCTCAAAATTTAACAAATTTTTCGCATATGAATTGTTCTACATTTGTACCAAATGTTACTTTAACTACTGCAATAGTGAGTTTGAAAACCTGACGCTAACTGATGAATAGTTGCTATGCACATTTGAGAATATGGCCCCGTAATTAAACGTTCTTTATTTATTAATTATTGTCGCAGGCATTATCTCATATGATCAGACTAAGGTTCTATTCTATAACAGTAATAGTCACGGTATCTGAAGTTCTGTCGCGAGGATGCTGACATAGGACTAATTCCAATCGCCAAAAGTAAAAAAATTATTTTAGATACAAGCCGTGTCAGTTAATAGAAATTGTTCCGCTTAATGTAAATCAGGCACATTGGCAGGCGGGTTGGCGTCTGTATTCTCATCCATAAACCAAGAAAGTTTTGTGACTGTTGCAAACAGATTTACTACTAAAATTAATATGAATCCTAGCTTCTAGCTAGCTTCGCTCGCGTTTCCTTCAATAGTTACGGTAGGGCGAATGTGTTGGATTTTGCGACCAAACCACCGTTTTGGACCCAGTTGAAAGGGAAATTATTCATTAGGGCGTACCAAAAAATATGAAACTCTTTCTTTACTGTAACTTCTGATTGCTTTGGACCCGTCCAAATTTAAAATCATGACCGAATTGCCTGGCGTAAGTCTAACCTGATGACGGTAGGTTAATAGTTTTTTCAGATAATTGACATTAGATTTTCAATCTTGAGATTACTTGTTGTCATGACACCACGAACCCGTTTAAAGCACCTCGTTGTTAACCTGATTTCAACTCCCTTACCCGTTTGTTTCGTTCAGTTGCTTGAATTAATCCATATTTGTAACACTGCGCGGCAAAGGTTGAATTTCGATTGAACTAAAATATTCATTATAGGTGCTGTACGCATTTGAGAAGCCAGGCAGTCATGGGTTTGTTCAAGCTAAGCAAGACTTAGAATTGTTGTTCATATGTAATCGCAAATATGATTGGTTAGATATGCATAAATATATATACATACATGTGCATCCAATCAGCAAACGCACAGTTTTATCAGACATGATTCCGCCTTCTTCTAGCCGAAGTCGTAATTCCGCTTTGGACAAGTACAATTCAAAATTGTGCTGAATGCGACTTGGACGACAAATATATAATTAAAGACGATATGCCCCACATACGTATTTTGGGCAAGGTTCCAGCATTACTTTGTTTACAATATTTTGTTAGAACAGAAACGTGATTATTGTGTGAAATAAAAATTTGTGTGTAGATTGTTGTGCATTCGCTAACTTTTTAAAGACGCAATGAACACTTGTGAACTGCACAAGTGCGAATTAGGCTTATATAAGTGCCGTAGAGCTGATGTTAAGTACACATTTCACCTTTTTTCCAGATAGAGTATACTATATGTACAACTCAGTACTACTGAGTAAGCAAAATAATATTCAACACGCAGTGTTTGAGAATTATGCATATGCGCAGTACTAAATCAACACAAGACGTGCCGGTTTCTCGTGCTCGGTCCTATTTTAGAGCCCTGAATTCGAATCCGAGTTTTAAATTAGGGCCCGTATTATTCCCAAATGCGTGTAGCGCCTGTCACCAGTTGGTGATAGGTGTTGGTTACTTTCGAACCAACGAATGTTGAAGCTCAAAATTAATTCTGTATTTTGCATATGTTTTACGCAACAACTGCTGTACCAATTTTGAGTTCAACGACTGCAACAGTTTTAGTGAGTTTGAAAACTATTTTACTAAACTGACAACAGTTGCTGTATACATTTGAGAATACGGGTTCAAATCTCAAATGAAATAGAAAATTTCTTAAAGAAAACGCTTAAAAATACAGCAAAAAAGAATGAATATACGAAGCTTACAAACAACATATTGAAATAATCACGATCAGACATTGTATCGAGTATCATTTCAACGGTTTGTTTTGCGATTTCAATCCGTTGACCTAACATTGACCCGCTTGTATCCAGTGCAATTATGATTTGTCTCGGACTGTTCACTGCACTCACATACCTAAAATAAAAGTAACTGTACATATATGGTTGCACTCGCTGGTCCATGCAGAGTGAGACATTACGCGCGGGTACCGTTGTTTCTAGTAACATTTGATTTGTAAAATTCATTGAAGCTTTGTCGCAAAACTTCATTAAAGTGCGAATCATCGGCGATCTTTAAAATACTGGTTTGACTTCAGGCGCGGGCAAAAGGTGGGTCATGGGTAGATCTTGTTTGCGCGGGTATATATACTCGCGGGTAAAAAAATTCTTGTTTGTGTGTTGTAAAGCGCGGGTCGGGTAAAAAAATCCTTACCCACTTCCCACTCTGGCCCCATGTAAAGATTAAACGCACAATGTTTTTTGCGGGACTGCAATAGAGTACGCTTAATACCTTTAGAGTTATTTTTGCAGAGCCTTAGGATTAGGCTTAGGTATAAGCTCATTTTTATGCTTAGACTTAGGTTCAGATATAAGCTGACTGATATGCTTAGGCTTAAACTTAGGCTTAGGATCTCAAACTATGCTGATAAGTACTACAATTCAAGCTAAAAACGAGCTAAAATTTGAAAGTCACTATCCGCTCGTTCGAAATTTAGACCAATGTAAACCACAGAGCCATAACAGTAATATAAGCATGTAACTAAGCCTAAGCCTAAGCTAAAGTCTATACCTAAGCCTAAGCCTGAAAAAACAGTCTAAAGCTTAAGCTTACTTGCAGCCCGTCGAAAAAAACAGTGCGTTCCTGATCTTTACTTGGCCGAAAATTTCTTAGTTGATACACATTTGAGAATATGTTTCTGAAACTTACTTAAACATTTTTGTTTACGTTTTACTTAAGTACTTGCTTAAGTCATCGGACGTAAATACATAACTTTTTGAACAAAAATAAAATGCAAAATATCACGTTTGATCTATGGAAACAAGCAATATATCAAAAGGGTTAATTGAGTCTTCAAACCATTATTGGACTCAACATAAATATATAAACGGCAACTGAAATTTTGTATCATGTCAATAGGAAACATTTCAACCAAAACTTAACTTCGGTTTCAGAAACCCAGTCAATTTACCTAAACAGTCAAATAAATGCTGGCAAAAAGATTTCCGTTTAGAAAGTTCAGAATAGCTGCAGAAAGCTATCATACAATACAAGGTGAAAGGCTATCACGAGTTTCGAAGAAGAGGCTGACACGTGATAGCCCTAGGCTATAAGAGAAATCTCTTATATCCCAGGGCTATCACGTGCTACTTTTGAAAATGACTTCGTGATAGCTTTGGGCTATAGCATATTTTGTGGCATCGTTGACAAAATTATTGTGAACGGCGTATAAAACGAAACTGTTATTGCACGCAAATGCAACTTACCAAGGCTGCATTCTACAGTCATATAAATCAACTCCGTCTTTATTTGCTAGCCAAGATTCAGCTGCAACAAATAACAAAATATTACAAATATGCCCAAAATTAACAATGACAATTTAAACGGAACTGAAAAGTACTTTAATGCAAAACGAAGGCAGTTTGCAATTAATGTTAATATTTTGCATTTTTAGTTTGATTTTGTAGAAAAACTAAAAAATTTTGAGAACATCTAATGCATCGTTCACAATAAAAATTTCATTTTGCAACCGAAAACATTATAAGGTCGGGTTAACACGTGTGAATGTTCAAAATGTTCAAAATTGTTATGCGTTAATCCTACCCTAACGCAAAAATTGCGTTAACCTAGCTCTAGCACATGTCACAGCCCTATCCTATTACGTGTTGTAACACGCGTTACGGTACGGCTAACGCAATTTTGGCGTTTGATAGGGTTAGAGCATGACAGTTTTGAAAATTGACACATGTTAACCCTAGCTTATATTTTCAGTGGCAAAATAAAATTTTTAATTGTCAACGCTGTATTTTAGTAAAAATTCAAATATATTGGCGTAAAATTGGTCTTTAAAATAGATTTAAGCGAAAAAAATTAATATTTTATCGTTACGACAATTTGGTTTCGAAACGTTTTTGACAAAAAAGATTTTCCTAAAAGTAGATACAGTTTTTTACGACAGATTATTCAAAAACTGCCTCCTACCTACACATTAAAATGAGAAGTATAACTTTCGTTCTAAAGTGTCAAATACAAAATATTGTTTGAAATTAATTAGATTGTTAGATAAAATTGAAAATAGTCACACGGAAAAACCTGGCAAACTTTTTAAAATTTGCCTAAAATAGAACTGATCTAAAAATATCTGTAATAAATTATATATTTTTTCGGTTCAGATTTCATCATGAAACTTATAACTTATACCATTTACTTAGCTTAAAATGGTTGCATTAATAACGTTTAAATGGTTGAAATAACAAAAAACAAGCAGTTATCAAAATAACGAAAACGGAAAACGGATATTTACATATAGAAGCGTTGCAATAATTTATTTTAAATATTTGGGACCAACTTTGCCATTTTTATTTCAAATTGAATGATTGCGGCATATTTGTCTTGAAAATTGGAATGATTTATAAGTAATTGACAGCTAAGCCTTACAATAACAAAATTTCCAGTATTTCTATATTAACGGAAACGGACACTGATTTTTACCGGAAACAAACATAACGCGTTATTCCCTACCTGGATTAAAGCGTAAAAATCCATCCGACGAACAAAAAAACTGGTACGACGCTTCGCTGTCGATGTTTTCGCGATTCTCACGCACTTGTTCATCAAACCAACCTGCCGAGGCATTAATACCTTCCAAAATTTTCGCATCTGAAATAAACTTGCAAAATTTCACCACAATCTTCAACCTAAAACCCTATTCACACGTGCAAGTTTTTTGCTGCGAGAAGTTGCAGCTGCAACTTGCATTTGCAAGTTTTGTTCAAAATCCCGTTCGAAAAAATTGCAGCTGCCAATAATTAAAGTCATAGCTTGGAATTTAGTCCACATGTGTAAATACCCGAGCAAGTTAAGTTCACTGAACTTATATCAGCCCGTATCTCATTGGCTGATGAAAAAATCCATGTTCTGCGTGCAATTTGCAGCTGCAAATTCTTGCAGCAAAAACTTGCACGTGCGAATAGGGCATAAATTTTAATGCGGCAGTTACTTCCACGTGGATGCTTAGTATGATTTCGTCCTCGACATGACGTAAACAGCATTAAACAATTCTAAGTCTAAACCTACGTTTAAACTACGGCCTAAGTTCAAACCTAATTGGATGTCTAAACCTACGCGTAAGCTGAATACGAAAACGAGGAAAATCATAAAAGCGACCATTATTCTCAAATGCGTACTGTAATGGCCCGTATAAGAAGGGGGTAATAAAAGGAAGGTGTCCCCATTTTGACTCCCAATCAATAGCAGTCCATATCCCTAATAAAGAGTCCGTAAGCGGATAGAGTCCCTAAACCCTAACGGATAGTTGCAGTACCGGATATGTATGAGTAACGACGGGTGGCGGAGGGCGGGTTAACTCAAATAATAATCTGTAACCGAATAACATGGCGGTACCCTCTGGAGAGGCCAAATGAATACCAGTCCCCCCTCTTATTCGGGTCACTACAGTATATCGTCCGGCAAAAGTTTGGGACACATCAACTGAATCTTGAACGAAACATAAACCTAGAATTTAAAATAATGGACACATTTATCATATTTGATCAGTGCTACTACGAACAAGCCGAATTTAAGGTCTGTGTCTGCCGCAGTTCGCTTGTTTGAATACCTATTCGCTAACTGGTTATTGGTGCTACGCAATACCACAGCTGAAAATACGGCTTTTCCACGTAAAATAGAATATGTTTTTGGTTATTCTCAAACAATGAAACGTACAATAGTGAAAATAGTTTGGTAGAAATTCTGTTTTAGACTACGTAGCGGCGAAATTTTTGCTTCTAAACTTAAAATTTTGTTTAAAAACAAGTAGTTTGACAAAATAACGAACGGAAATTCTGGCCCATGTTACTTTAACAGGCGACCAGGTATCTGGTGGGTCTATAAAAGAGTACGTTTAGATTCTAGATTACATTTTATGCTTATACTTAGGCTTAGGCTTAGCCTTAGGAACTCATTTTTGCAACGCTTAGGCTTAGGAACACATTTTTGCAACGCTTAGGCTGAGGTTTAGGCTTAGGAATACGCTTAATCTACTGTTGCGCCCCTTACAGTTACATTGGCCGAAATTCTTCACATTAAACCAGTAAATACTGCTATAGAAAAAAATCTAAGATATATGTATCCCTGCTAACTTCTATGCATTCACTGATAAACTGCTAAGAAATGACTTAAAATGACCCCATTACAGCTACGCTAAAATTTGTGCTAATACCAATTAAAGTTCGTGCAACAACATATAAATACTGCTATACAATTATTATTGCTGCTATTTTACAATTATAAAAAACACATGGGTTATTACGCTATCGATCCAGCAAATCAAAATGGGACAGCATCCGCCAAAATTATTAACCCATTCCAGCATGAATATATAAAGAATTGTTCCTGATGTGTTTCCGCAAAACTTAATGATGAAACAGCTGAAAATTCTCTTACACCAATTTTTGGCAATTTTTTGAAAAAATCCACAAGTAACTCGGTGATAAAAATTGTTTCAAATTTCGGTACCTGTTCCGGTTCCTGCATAAAATTCAATTCCTGTTCCTGTTTCGGCCAAATTTAGTTCATGTTTGAACCCTGATATATAAGGGTTCAAGTGGAATTTCTGTTCCGGAAGGAATTTCTGCAAAAATTCAATTCCTGTTCCTGTTGCTGTTCCAGCATTCAAATTTGCAGGAACCGCAAATTTTATAATTGTGCTAAATTATTCATAATGTTCTATTATTTGAAACTGTCTTCAAACCGCGGTTATCTCGGAATAGAGTGTTTCTGCAACTAAGTAGTTTAATTTTGTTAATAAAGTGTAGGATTAAAAGTCTGATGTGTTTTCGCTAAAGTTCGTGATGAAATAGATAAAAATTCGCTTAAAACCATTTGTTGGCTAGTTTTCTAAATCCAACAGCATTTCCGCGATGAAAATTATTTCAGATTCCGGTTCCTATTCCTGTTCCAATAAAACTTAGTTCCTGGTAGAATTCTGATAAATATGTATATATATATAAATTATATTTATATATAATAAATATATATATCTATATATATTTATATATATAATTACGAACGTAAATATATATTTTATCGGAAATCCAATTTGAAGAGCATAGAATTTTGACTATCGAGCGTTAGAAGATTCTACAAATCTTGTGAAGATTTTGCACTATCCATGCGCGTAATAATTGTTAAACACTGCGCAATAAGTGTATTACATATTTTGAGAGTGCAGTTTATCGTGCTGCTCATAATATACCCATGCTGGTAAGGGTTCGAAGGGCTGTAGGGGATTGCAAAACGTCGAAAGTATTCGCTGTTGGTGTACAACCCTGACATTTAAGAGATACTACAATAATTTTAGAATAAAAGTTAAGCTAACAGCAACAACACATTACAAGTAAAAAATAAAGCAACTATTAACATGTATGTTTATATTTTCATGCAGCTTTGTTTTATTACAGTTTCGTAATTATCCCTTGAGTCCTATTCACACGTGCAAGTTTTTGCTGAGACAACTTGAAGCTGCAAATTGCACGCAGAACTTGCATTTTTTCATCAACCAATGAGAAACTGGCTGCAATAAATTAAGTAAACTTGCATGGTTATTCTCAAATGTGAACTAAATTCATAGCTATGATTTTTAATGAATTGTTTGCAGCTGCAAGTTTTTTGAACGAGATTTTGAATAAACCTCACAAGTGCAAGTTCCAGCTGTAAGTTCTCGCAGCAAAAACTTGCACGTGTGAGCAGGGTTTTATTCAAATATATCTAACTTTAGACGTATTATAAATGTATTTATGGATTTAAAAACTCTTTGTCTTTGCAAAACCAACTAAATTGCCTGAACCCAAAAGCTTCTGACTGTTAGTTTTGACCGTTCAAGC
Organism: Enoplolaimus lenunculus; assembly: GCA_030248215.1. Classification (NCBI taxonomy): domain Eukaryota; kingdom Metazoa; phylum Nematoda; class Enoplea; order Enoplida; family Thoracostomopsidae; genus Enoplolaimus; species Enoplolaimus lenunculus. The sequence goes on from JASANG010000430.1 coordinate 57,264, forward strand.
ATACTGGAAGCTGATCCAACGATTACCTCGTTCAAACAATATTGACGGGACATGAGTGCCTGTGCCGTCAAGCCAGACAGCTTTGCCGCCGAACAAATAATTCGGTTGTGTAATATGATTGAGTCGCATTGAAAACGAAACAAAATCTTGTGGCCCAACGCCAAATAACGCACTATCGTCACCGCCCATACGCATAGTTTGTAAATAACGAATCTGTACAAACAAACAAACAAACAAACATGAACAAACAAATGAGCGAGCAAACAAATAAACAAACTACAGCGTTGTTCGGGCGGAGATGCAGCTGAAAAAACTAACGGGGAGCATACAGTTGAAACCGGTATATCTGTAAGACAGGTTCGTAGCCAGCTCACCTTGCCAGAGGGGAGTTAAAATGGTTTCAAGAGGAGCATACAAGGGTTTTCGTTGACTTACAAACAAGGTTGAAAATTTTTTAGGAGGAGTCAAAACTTTTCCAGGAGGGGCTGCCCCCCACTCGGCTACGTGTCCACTGTAAGAAAGGAATTTTGTCCTCTTGGTCGGAGTGTAAGATTTGAAATTGGAACTTTACTATTTTAGATGAAAACAAAACATCAAAAACGCTTAGGTTCAGGGCTCACTTTTTATGGAACAAAGAGTTAAGGGGTGGCGGAATTCGAGCGGCATAGGTGGAGTTGCGATCTGCCCTGTCCCGGGCGAATACCCAGTGGACCACATGGAATTTGTGCCACTAAACAAAATAAAAAATCTTGGTTATGTAACTTATTTTCAATTAGTTGTTGGCAGACTTATACCAAACTGGCAGGACCGATTTCAGTGCGAATTTAGGCCCATCTTATTACAGGTACCCAACCACAGCTTAATCATCAGCTGCACCTCTGTAAATAACATAGCTAGCCGGAATTATACCGCAAGCAATTGCAACATAACGATTTATGTTTGCATTCGACTACATTACAATAAACACCCAAGGCCCAAAAAGTGAGTCTACACATAGATATGTGCCTAATTTAATATAGATTAAGCCTAAACCTAACTCTAACCAGAAGCATAAATATAACTACGATGTATCTACCAAATAGTAAACTAAGGCGGTTCAATGGCGATGGTCACAAAATATTTGCTGAGACGCAAGCCTTTTATACGTTTTTCATATAAGCAACACTTAATTTTTCAATCTTAAAAGTCAACTGTAAAGCAGTTTCGAAATCCGCCCGGGCTTCCATTGACTGTCCCGGTAGCTGTTTATATATATATCTATATATAGATATATATATATATCTATATATACAGATAGATATATATCTATATATATATATCAATTTCAACGCCCTTTTGGAACTGAAATATATTTAGGGAACTTCCAACCAGGGACGTATACAAAGGTGCATTTATGGGAATATACTTGAATATAAACACGTATTTGTAACTGCACATAATTGCTCTTTATTTCACGGCCTGAACACACCCATGTGGTGTCCTATGCGATATGGGTCCTGCCAAGTGGTAATTACAGGGCCGTAACAGTAGTATAAGCATATTCCTAAGCCTAAGTCTACGCCGAAGCGTAAAAATGATCCGATATTTAAGCGTCAACTTAAGGTTAAGCAAAAAATTTGTCTAAAGCTTAAGCTTAATCTATTATGGTACTGCAGAAAACACGTTCCGACCCTGATCTTTACATGGGTCAATGATCAGCACTTCTCAGTTATTACAACAAACAGCCCGCCAAAAGGCCAGAAAGACGAGGTACGAATGCTTTGTAACAGGGCAGGTTTTGTGTACAACAGAATGCACCCAGCACGCGTTACATTTTTCGCCACCTTCTCCCATACTTGGGGGGGGTCAAAATTTTCAGTAACCATAATAAATACGCTGCATATTCGTATGTTCATACATAGCCGGTTTATATTCTTAAACGGTCGAGGCAATATGGTGTGCATTAAAGCAGAAATCGACCCCCCTAAATAAGGGGGGTAAGGCAAAAACGCTACGCGTGCTGGTACATTTTGTACCTTGCACCGCCCAGCCAGTTGCATACTCTCGTTTAAGATCATCCACTCGTTGTACTATCAATTAATATGTCAAAATTGGAATATTATTTCTAAAGTTCGTCAATAAAATGCATTCAAGTACATTCGAATGCAAATTGAATTGCCGTAACGAAAATGACCATCGGCTATCATGGTATTAATTAATTTTCAACGGCAAATACATGACAACAATATTTCACATAATTTTATTTGCAGTTTCCTTCGCTTCCGTTTAGTTTTATAAAAATTTAAGACCAAAAAAATGCGTTTGCCAAAAAATAGCCTCACCGGTTGAGTTGAACCCAACAGAACTTATTTATGCCCATCGTTTCCAGAAATCAATCAAATACCCAACTGGTGTACGCCAACCAATGTATAGAACAAGACCGTAATAGCAGTATAAGCATATTCGTTAGTCTCAGCCGGACTCTAAGTAAAAAATAGTCTAAAGCTTAAGTTTAATCTATTGCAGTTCCACTGAAAAACGTTCCGCCTCTAATCTTTACATGGGCCACGTTTAATATTTTGTAATGATGAATATTATTCTGGTTATAAAGGTTGCTTCACTAATTCGCCTCACTATAAAATAAAATAGTTGACGTACTGTACGTGCTAATTAAATCTCATGTTTATTACGGCAGAATTCAAAATATATTTCGTACGATCCGGCGGAACCACAGCCCTAAAAACGATCAGATCCTTCTTTGAAACGTAACATTTCACCTGCAATTGTTTTTGCTGGTTAAATTTACACACTCAAGATAGCGAAACCAAACCACCAAACAAACTACTCCCAGACCAAATATTTAGCAAAATATTGTAAAATTTGAACGCGAAAATTACCTCACTTTTAAGTAAGTACGCGCGTCCGCAGAAACTTTTATTTCAAGAGGCACCGAATAACGCAAATTCCACAATATCATGCGTACACCAGGTGACCTTTGACGGGGCAGTGTGATGGACACGGAAGGTTTTTTGGCTTCAGTGTTCATCGCACTCCCCCTCAAATGTCACCTAGTGTATGCATGATATTTTGGAATTTGCATAATTTTTGGGGTCCCTACAATTGTAATTTAAAATTGATGACTATTAGACCGAGTCTACTTAAGGGGCGTCAGTCGAATTTAAAGCGTGGGTGGTCGTGGCTTCTCAATGCCCTCTGTGGGGGGGCGCCCTTGAAAAGACAAATCAAACGTTCAACCGACAATAATCGCAATAACCAAACAATTCTATTTACATTGCCAGCATCACAAAGTTAATATATTTTTGTAGAATCTAATATTTTAGTAGCAGCATGCAAACCGTAACTAAAATCTACAGATACCGTTTACAAAAACAAGCATAATCCACTTTCTAATAAATATGGTTTAATCAACATGTCTAGTGCTAATTAAGACAGATGCCGCCAGGGGTCAGTCTAGATGGGAACCGGAACTTTAGACCCTATTTATAAAACACGCTGGAAGGCATATGGCGGTGGCGTCGAACTAGCCGTGTTAGGATTCCGAGGTAAGCGCTCTACTACTGTGTCATCCCAAAATCTTCAGACTTGGAATCAGTAGGTGTAGGTAAAATATGTTTCAATAGATTAATAATTGGATTCTTTTTCTGTTGAATAAAGGTCACTGTGAACGATTCGGGACCAGTACCGGATTCAGGGTGAGGGCGATGGGCGTCCCTCCGTCAGAAATTTTTGTGACAGAATGGTAAGATCCCTACCTTACAATTGTTTCCTCGCAGAATTTTTTGTAAAAAACGATAAGGCTCTCCATACCTTACAATTTCCCTCTCCGAAATTTTTTTGTGATAAAATGATAAAGTCCCTACCATAAATTTTATTTGCTTTCGGAATGTCTTTTGGTGATAAAATGATACGATCCCTATAACAGTAAAAGTTGCGTTTCATAACATTTGCCAGCCCGCCACCCCCGTGAAAAATATGGGGATCCACATCTGTATGAGACCTCTGTGAACAACAAGACGTCCATATGGACCAATAGTGCCCGAACGAATGATTTCCCAGCCTTATTGAACCTAATGTGTGCCTCGGTGTCCTGAACAGGAGGGCGGCAACGCATAACCTTGGTCCTTGGTTTGCGATGCGGCAATTTTAACTTAAGCAATAACGATGGTTTAAATACATTAAAGCAATCAATCAGGCAGCAACAGGAGAGAAAATTTTCAATCTTGCTTGTAAGTCGTCGAAAACCCTTCTATGCCCCTCCTGAAAATTTTCTAGCCCTCTCACACGGTGTGAACTGGCTACAGGCCTGAGTATATGTTAAAGGTCCGTGTGACAGTCGGTACTAAAAGTAACTACTGATGCAGGTATATACGTATGAGTGAATATCGTGTTAACATTGGAAGATTAGCTGGCTATCAGTATAAAGCCGGAGGTTGAAAAATACCGGAGCCGGAGGCAGACCTCTGGTTAATGTAACGAGGAGTGCGCAAAATGTCGCGTGACACAATCTGCCTATTTGCTTTAGTCAGCATACAATAAGGATACGCAAAATGTCGCGTGACACAATCCGCCTATTTGCTTTAACCAGCATACAATAAGGATACGCAAAATGTCGCGTGACACAATCTGCCTATTTGCTTTAACCAGCATACAATAAGGATACGCAAAATGTCGCGTGACACAATTTGCCTATCTGCTTTAGCCTGCATACAATAAGGATACGCAAAATGTCGCGTGACACAATCTGCCTATTTGCTTTAGCCAGCATACAATAAGGATACGCAAAATGTCGCGTGACACATTCTGCCTATTTGCTTTAACCAGCATACAATAAGGATACGCAAAATGTCGCGTGACACAATCTGCCTATTTGCTTTAACCAGCATACAATAAGGATACGCAAAATGTCGCGTGACACAATCTGCCTATTTGCTTTAACCAGCATACAATAAGGATACGCAAAATGTCGCGTGACACAATCTGCCTATTTGCTTTAACCAGCATACAATAAGGATACGCAAAATGTCGCGTGCCACAATCTGCCTATTTGCTTTAACCAGCATACAATAAGGATACGCAAAATGTCGCGTGACACAATCTGCCTATTTGCTTTAACCAGCATACAATAAGGATACGCAAAATGTCGCGTGACACAATCTGCCTATTTGCTTTAGCCAGCATACAATAAGGATACGCAAAATGTCGCGTGACACAATCTGCCTATTTGCTTTAACCAGCATACAATAAGGATACGCAAAATGTCGCGTGACACAATCTGCCTATTTGCTTTAACCAGCATACAATAAGGATACGCAAAATGTCGCGTGACACAATCTGCCTATTTGCTTTAGTCAGCATACAATAAGGATACGCAAAATGTCGCGTGACACAATCTGCCTATTTGCTTTAGCCAGCATACAATAAGGATACGCAAAATGTCGCGTGACACAATCTGCCTATATGCTTTAACCAGCATACAATAAGGATACGCAAAATGTCGCGTGACACAATCTGCCTATTTGCTTTAACCAGCATACAATAAGGATACGCAAAATGTCGCGTGACACAATCTGCCTATTTGCTTTAACCAGCATACAATAAGGATACGCAAAATGTCGCGTGACACAATCTGCCTATTTGCTTTAGCCAGCATACAATAAGGATGCGCAAAATGTCGCGTGACACAATTTGCCTATTTGCTTTAACCAGCATACAATAAGGATACGCAAAATGTCGCGTGACACAATCTGCCTATTTGCTTTAACCAGCATACAATAAGGATACGCAAAATGTCGCGTGACACAATCTGCCTATTTGCTTTAACCAGCATACAATAAGGATACGCAAAATGTCGCGTGACACAATCTGCCTATTTGCTTTAACCAGCATACAATAAGGATACGCAAAATGTCGCGTGACACAATCTGCCTATTTGCTTTAACCAGCATACAATAAGGATACGCAAAATGTCGCGTGACACAATCTGCCTATTTGCTTTAACCAGCATACAATAAGGATACGCAAAATGTCGCGTGACACAATCTGCCTATTTGCTTTAGCCAGCATACAATAAGGATACGCAAAATGTCGCGTGTCACAATCTGCCTATTTGCTTTAACCAGCATACAATAAGGATACGCAAAATGTCGCGTGACACAATCTGCCTATTTGCTTTAACCAGCATACAATAAGGATACGCAAAATGTCGCGTGACACAATCTGCCTATTTGCTTTAGTCAGCATACAATAAGGATACGCAAAATGTCGCGTGACACAATCTGCCTATTTGCTTTAGCCAGCATACAATAAGGATACGCAAAATGTCGCGTGACACAATCTGCCTATATGCTTTAACCAGCATACAATAAGGATACGCAAAATGTCGCGTGACACAATCTGCCTATTTGCTTTAACCAGCATACAATAAGGATACGCAAAATGTCGCGTGACACAATCTGCCTATTTGCTTTAACCAGCATACAATAAGGATACGCAAAATGTCGCGTGACACAATCTGCCTATTTGCTTTAGCCAGCATACAATAAGGATGCGCAAAATGTCGCGTGACACAATTTGCCTATTTGCTTTAGCCAGCATACAATAAGGATACGCAAAATGTCGCGCGGCACGAAAACCGATAAAAACTGACGAAACATTTCCATGCAATATTTCTTCGGGCAAACAACTTAACGAACGACGATATAAATTTACATCGAAAATGAAATCCAATCGGAATACGAAAATCTAAATACATAAAAAAACTGGTACGACAACATTGATACCCCTTGCATTCAGCAAGCAAACAGCGCCCGTGACACACAGTACAGATATGCAAAACGTCGCGTGACACTATTGATGAGCGAGCCGCAATACAAACCTCTCTCCCATATGATTGGTGGAATATGTATGCCGGAGCCGTCGATCCAAACAAGCTTATTGGTGAATCCAGAATGCGGTTTTGCTACAACTTTCAACCGGTACGTAAAGTTTGCAAAATCGTCAGGACTTGACGGTGGAAAATTTGCTTCGCCAATAATTGCCGAATCGTCTCCTTGATAACGCCACGTTTGCAAATATCGCACCTAAAGTTGTGCGTCGCAATGCGATTGCATTTCATTGCAAGCAAACATGACACGTCGTACGTGCCAGATGCAACAAATTGCAGCGTCACGAGTCTACGCTGTAGCTGAGTGGATTTTAGCCGTTTTTAATACACCACCTATCCATTATTACACACGGATCAATTTCCCATTCATTACTACTAAAACACCAGCAGGAATGTGACCCAACACGGTGGTACCAAGTATAGCATAAGCCGATGAACAGGCTGCTTATGACTTTTGTACCGGTCCGCTGCTTAAGGGGGCAGATGAGGGCGTAGCCTCCCTGGAAAAGCTTTGTAAACCCTAGCTGATTTTTAACTCTGGTTGTAAATAATGTAAAATCTAAATTGGCCCCCTCATAAGACTGTTTGCCCTCTTCTCTGGTAATTTACTTAGCTAAGACATCGTTTTAAAACAATGTTAAGGCCAGTGTTACTTTAAGGGGCGTCCAGGTTTCTGGCGGTTTCATAAAAGAGTACGTTTAGATTCTTGATTACATTTTTTGCTTAGGCTTCGGTTTCGGCTTGGGCGTAGGCTTAGGAACTCGTTTTTACAACGCTTAGGCTTATGTTTAGGCTTAGGAATACGCTTAATCTACTGTTACTCCGCTTAAAGTAACATTGGCCGATATTTCTATAAGCAATCATGATGACCTTACACCATAACCTGTTGTTTTGTTTTGTGACGTATTTGTCCACACCGACCGCTATGTATTCATTGGAACTAAAACTTAAATCTCGATGCGCACCGCCAGACAGCGCCGAACGTCACCACGCACCAGCGCGCGGCTACAGCCCGCCGCTGCACGCCGCTGCGTGCCACCAAACTGATTTTGCCTATATTTTAGTTAGCAACGCATAGCGGCGAGCAGCGGCTCGACCCGTCGTCCGGCATGTAAACTATAGCGCAGCCCTAATGCTCAGTATACATTTTTCAGGTTAAACTTGAAAAAAATACATTCTACGTTCTTCGTTTGCAATTTTGATACTCTGCTATTTTTAAACCTATTAACTATTGTTTTGCATTAATTAATTTTTCCAAGAGTGAATGATTACGGACAAGAGTATGCAACTGTCAGATTTCGCTTGGCACAAAAAGTGTACCACCACGCGTTGCTTTTTTCCTGTACCCCCCTTATTTGAAGGGGTGTCAATGTTCCATGATATAATATTCTGTAGTATTTAGACTGTATATGAAGCACTTTTTGGCATGGCATATTATGTATTTTTGTAGCACTATGCATATTTCAACACCTCCTCTAAATAAGGAAAGGGGGTCGGCCCAAAACGCAACGTGCGCTGGGAACATTGTTTTGTACACAGAATGTACCCAGTTGCACACTCTTATATCACATCCATTATTGGTGTTTCTAAATCATAAGGACACGGTAGTGTCTCTTATAATATGTTTTACCCAAAATTTTTGATTCTAAAAATCGTTCATATTTTCATGCAGCTAGTTTAGATATGTATAATTTATCGCATGTAGCAACATCATACTATAAGCTTACTACATACAATGACAGGTTCCATTCAAATTCTGTAGTAGCAAACTAGGCGAAAATTTGCTCTAATTTTTGTGCAAATTTTCTTCGTATTTTGACTCAGATAAACGGCGTCGAAGTAAACTATAAAACTACGCAGCCTCGGTACATAGAGCCATCAATTATTTTTTCAGCATTGCCTAGTGTGTTGGCTTAGCGTATTGTTATGCAACAGTTGATGCTACATTATCTGGTTTTTCGTCATATTGTGCGTTGACTTTTTTAAAATCTGTTAAGAAAATTGTTTTAAAAACAGGAATATACATAGCTAGGTAGAGCAAACTATCATGAATGCGGATGGATTAAAATAATAATTGGTGGGGTTGGTGCATCGGTTATGAGTGACTTAATAATCTTGGTAAGTTAGTGGTTATGAGTGACTAAATAATCTTGGTAAGTTAATATCAATTCAATTTTGTTTGTTGTTCGATCTTTTCAGTATCTATACCCGTATCAGAACAAAGTTACTTTTGTAAAGTTGTGAAACAAGTTGTTAAAGTGCCCCTAACCGGGCCATAGAAAAAGATATGTTTTGAAAATATATTTGATGTGTAACGTGTAAAGTTTAGAAACAAGGGACTCGAACAAATTTTGAAAGTTAAATTCATGTACTACCTTTTTTTCACAAAAATCGGGCTTATTTTCCAGGACAGCATATTTCAGATTGCCAAAAAAGTTTTGGCGGTCACAAGCAAGCTGTGATGTGTCACACAGAAACATATTCACAACTTTGTTTGATAGTTTCGTAATTTTCTGAATTACCCGTTATCGCAAAAAAATGACTCATGGGGATAGACGCTTTGAACATGCGATGTGGAGATGTGATTTTCATCTTATTCAAGCACCATGAAACAAATGTTTACCTATTTACTACTACTGGCACTAATAAGTGCCATTATTCACGGCACAAATTTCTAACCCTGTGTGGATTTTATACAAAAATGATAATTTACAAACATAGATGGCAGTATGAAGCTTTATAACCAATCTTAGTTTTATCGAAATCTTAACCTTTGTTTTTGAGTGGCCCATTGTTCATAGCACAGTATAATGCGACGTCAGCCTTCGTCTCCGGCATAAAATCGACCTCTCCGACTAAGGCAAATTTTGGTTCAACTCTGACTCCGGTATTTTAACCTACGGTTGCTTCCTGGTTCATGCTGTAAACGAATGCTAAATTACGCAAAATTATAAACGAATATATAAAGTTTCAGAAAATATTGCACTTTGCCAGTACAATTCAGGTACGCAGACTTCTCAAGGGTTCTTCAAATTTTTATCATGAAATAAAGCGATTACATTGTCAAATTTCTTTTTAACCGAAGGAAAACATCAAATATAATACTGTTTGATTTATGGCCGCCCAAAGCTGTGAATATGTTTCTGTGTGACACATCACAGCTTGCTTGTGACCGCCAAAACTTTTTTGGCAATCTGAAATATGCTGTCCTGGAAAATAAGCCCGATTTTTGTGAAAAAAGGTAGTACATGAATTTAACTTTCAAAATTTGTTCGAGTCCCTTGTTTCTAAACTTTACACGTTACACATCAAATATATTTTCAAAACATATCTTTTTCTATGGCCCGGTTAGGGGCACTTTAACAACTTGTTCAAATATCACTTGATACTGAAAGTTCATACCTTTAGCTTCGTATGTTTAAAACTCAGTTTTATAACTTTATTAGCGCATCCAGAACTGTCTATTATTTGAGTCTCACGTCGCACGGATAAGTAACAGAGAAGAAAACATTATGGGTAGAAGAAGCTAGAAGCCAAGCTCTTTTTTTCAAAAAAGCGTATAATTTCAATTTAACTTTAAATCCTATATAAATATACGAATACATATACACAAGGGCTCAACCGGAATTCTTGTTCCGGCCGGAATTCCTGCAAAAATTCAATTCCTGCTCTTGTTCCTGTTCCAGCATTAAAACATGCGGAAACCGGAATTTTTACGGTTTCGTGCAAATTATGCATAATCATTTAAATATTCGAAACACTGCTGATATTTTAAAACATTATATTTCTAACTGAGTGTTTTTGCGATTAGTTCAATTTTTTCTGGTAAACTGTAGGATTAAAAATCTATTATGCGGTTTCCCAAAACCGTATGATAGAATAGCTCAAAACTTGCTCAAACCATTTTTGGTGAGTTTTCTGAAAAGTACAATGCAATTCGATGATGAAAATATTTAAAATTCCGGTTCCTGTTCCTGTTCCGGTTTCAGCGCAGAAACTCAATGCCTGTTCCTTTTCCGGTTTCGGAAAATTTAGTTCCTGTTGGAACCCTGATATACATACATACATATAAATATATATACATATATATTAGATACGTAAACAAGTGTAATTAAAATAAATAGTGTCAAGATTTGAAATATAATGTCAGCATTATGAATGCAGCGTTCACTGCTTTCATGATTAATCAGTCTATTGCATCTAAAACATGTGCACCATCAAATTATAAAATCAATATTAATAAGTCAGCCCATATTTATTATATCCCTGTCCACTGCCAGACAAGACGAATGAGGATTTACAGATCGTTAGGCTTATTTTTACGCTAAGGTTTAAGTTTAGACTATGCTTAGGCTTAGGCTTAGATCTAGTGTACATGACCTTATATAGGTAACATGGGTCAAAAATTAATCATAATTCTTAGAGTATTGGTCACAGTTACTTGACTATTTTAGACAAAATTTGGCGAAAAATAACCAATTTCACAAGTGTGCAATGTGAAACTTACAAAACATGGCGATTTTTTGTTGTTCATATCCGCCGGACGGTTAAAACACGACTCAGGATTTTCAGCTTTTTCCGTATAAAACGTTTTAAATGACGCCTGGCCTTTTTTGGTTAACTCCTGCAATAGAAAGCAAATTACAGCTACAGAGTTTACTTTTAATGAAAAATTCTGCTAAAATTCAGAGTTTTAAAATTGTTTTAAATGACACCTGGCATTTTTTGGTTAACTCCTGTAATAAAAAATCAAATTGCACCTAAACAGAGTCTATTTTTAAAGAAAAATTCTGTTAAAATTCAGTGTTTTAAAATTGTTTTAAATGACACCTGGCCTTTTTTGGTTAACTCCTGTAATAAAAAGCAAATTGCAGCTAAACAGAGTCTATTTTTAAAGAAAAATTGTGCTAAAATTCAGTGTTTTAAAATTTTGTCTGGAGCCCGTTGAATGGGAGCGACTCGCTCTTTTTTGGGAGGATTAGGGACGCTCTGATGTATAATGGTCTTAAGTCCACCACCAACATTTACCCTCGCTCTCGAAAAGCTTGGATTTAAGCTTAAGCTAATCCAACAGCGTTAAACAAACTTTCTAGATTAACTAAACTAACAGGTAGGTTTACGCTTAAACCTGCTTAAAATCTTACATATTTTTAGATTAAGGTAAACTTAATGAATTCTTAGATACACGGACGTAATTTCTGAGCTGCACTTGTTACTTAACCGCTTCTCACATTGAGTTGCTTATAAGTAACTCAGCGCACTGTATATACGTTAAATAATATATATCGCACCGTGTTTAACACCTGCAACACGTATACATAGTACTAAATCACTACAAGACGTGAGAGCCCCCTCGTGCTCGAGCGTCAACCTCCTGTAGCTGAGTGGTGATGGTATACGCCTCCCACTCCAGTCACTGGAGTTCGAATCCTAGCATAAAAGTAGGTCTCAGGGGAAATAGAAAATATTCATGTGAGAAAGGGTTAAACCAAAAGTAAGTTTAAATTAAACTCGTGTTAAACTAAAAAAATATGCTATTTTAAACAATTCTGCATTTAGTTGGTCCGTCCAGCCATTTAAGATATACTAAAACTAATAATCACATTTAGTTCAGCTATAATATAAGTTTAAATTTTTAAAGACTAAGTACGTAAACTATGTACAATTTAAAGCTTACGAATACAATGTCTTCTTTCTTCCGCAAAAGTTCGGTTAAGCGTTTCTTGTAATCGTCCAACATTTCTTCTGGATCCCATGGTACAATTTGAGCGTGTTGACCAAATTGCTAAAAACCAGCAAAAAACTCTTTCTAAAATCATTTATGGATCATCCACGTTATAATGCTCACGCTAATGCAAATATTTGTCTGTAAACCATCGGACAAGTTCGGCTATTCAAAACGAAGCTGTAACTAGCGTATTTGAACCAATTCTGAGAATTTGTTCGCAACTTAAGAGCAAAAAAATTTTCATATCCTTTGGATAAACATAGCAAAAATGGAGTGTTCGACTCATATACCCTCAACTTAGCAAAACCCTTACTCATTTGCATTGGACCACGTTCTAATAAGTAAGAAAAACTCTTAATTTTTTGGCTTAGAGAAAGCTCGCAGGCCACCAATCATATCAGAAACTTATATAAACAGCGAAAGTTTAAAAGTAGAACTCTTTGCAAAATTTTAAG
>JASANG010003447.1:0-70186 GCA_030248215.1 Enoplolaimus lenunculus
AGCAGGGGCGGGTCCGGACCCCTTAGACCCACCCCTGCACACGTCACTGGCATCGTAAAATGTAGATGTCCCCCAGAGTCTCTCTAGCGGACACCCATGTGAGTTTGCTTTCTGCTATGTTTCCGTCCTCAAAACGTCTATTTTTTCAGCCAAATTCTGTTTTTGTTCAAATTTCACATCTTTGGCTTGTTTTCAGGGTGAAATATCGTATCAGAACAACGGCAAAACACCGTTTGATCCGCCGCCACTTTCGGACAACAACAAAACAAACGAAATGACGCAATTATGGATCTCAGATTACGTCATAAATTCACTATTCAGCGCTGCATTTTCTCGCAAAAAGCTTATCGTTGCAGTCACCAAACGAACAACCCCTCAGTTTGCCAGCTTCCTTCAAACTTCATGCCCTCCAACTGAAACCTGTTTTGGCGAAGCGTTCGACGAATTACAAGCAAACTATTCGAATCGCACAGTTGAAATAAAAATTTCAGCAACACGCATGCCTGTAATTGCAATTAATTGCACTTCTGCAATTTTGCATGCAACTTGCGTTAGTCAAGCGTACACCGAATTAGACGACGGCACTGCGGTTCATTTGTTATCGTTTACGACAGATTTAACAGGAAAATTAAAGTTTTCAATGAAAAATTCGGCTATTTTTGCTCAATTTTCCTTGTCTGAATTTGATGTTCGCGTTACAGCGTCAAGTATAACTGCAAACGATACGCAAACCACACTATTCGCTATGGTGCTAGAACCGATTTTTGAACAATTGATTAATATCCAATTAAAAGATGGGTTACCGGTACCGAAACCGAAAAATATACAATTTCAACGTCCGAAGGTTAAGCTTCAAAATCGAACAATTGAAATTTCGACTAATTTTAAATTTGTCACACAAAATCGCCACGAAAATGTCAAAAAATCACACCAATCTACTGATGAAAAGACAAAAATGGTCAAAATAGAAAGTGAACTTTGAAGATGAACGATAGACGAACGTATGTAAAAATCTGGGGCAGAACGTTTTTCTGTAGGACTGCAATAGAGTAAAGTTTAAGCATTAGACTAATTTTTTTGCTTAGGCTTAGGGTTGCGCTATACTTTTTATGACGTCCTGCGCCGTCTGTCTTTCGTGCGGCACCGTCCGTCACCATTCGGTACGGAACGTATTCGCGTACGATACCGCACCGTGACGCACTGTGACGGACGGCGCCGTCAGGCTGAGAGACGGTGGCGGACAGTGCCGTATGACAAGTATAGAGCAACCCTTAGGTTTAGCTACAAATTCCTTCTTACGTTTAGGCTTTAGGCTTAGGAATATGCTTATACTACTGTTCCGTCCCTGTTATATACATTGTCTAATAGACAAATCAGCTGAGGTAGGGTTTTGGACATTAATTAAAAACCTAATTTTAGAAAGAATATAAACAGAACGGTGTTGGCTCCAAATACCATTGGGTGAACAGCTAAAAATAAATAACAGACCGTAACCAATAACAGGATGGTAGATACTTTTTGGAGAGGCAAAATGAATATCCGCGTCCTGTTATTCGGGTCACTACAGTATTCCAGCATTTACAAACAAAAAGGAAAAAGTTTCACAGAAAATTAGTAACAAAACAATTTACGTTGTATATATCGCGTATATTTTATTTATATGCTTTACAAATTAATTTTTCGGTAACAGGCATTTTTCACTTTCCGGTTCCGGTATTTTGTAATTCTGGCTGTATCCTGGTGGCAGTAGCTGTATAAAACCCATGACGTAACTGGGGGCGTAGTTAGAATTTTAGCAGGTTAAAATTCATTGCCAATGTAAAGAACAGGGGCGGAACAGTATTATAAGCATATTCGTAAGTTCAAGCCTAATACTAAGTCTAAATCTAAGTAAAAAATAGTCTAAAGCTTAAGCTTAGTTTTTTTCTGTCCCACAGAAAAATGTTCCGCCCCTGATCTTTACATGGGCCAAATTTTGTATATTTCGATTGGAGATTAATATCGATGTACAGGCACACAGTATGCAGTATTGAAGCAAATTTATTTACAAAATATTTATTTAAGTCCAAAATACGACCTCACAAATATATTACTCAAAATTGGTTATAATGCAGCATAGTCCACACCTTCGGATCCAATATTCCAAAAAAGGGGCTCTTTAGCCCAAAGATCAGGGGCGCAACGTTTTTCTGTGAGACTGCAATAGAGTAAGCTTAAGGTTTAGACTAATTTGTTTGTTTGGCTTAGGCTTAGGCTTAAGCTTAAGCTTAGGCTTAGGCTTAGGTTTAGGCTTAGGTTTAGGCTTTGGCTTACGAGTATGCCCATTCTTATGCTTAGGTTTATCCTTAGACTTAGGCTTAGGCTTAGGAATATTCTTCTAGTACTGTTCCGCCCTTGTTCTTTACATCGGCCCAAATTTTTAAACAATTCTTCATTTGTTAAATTTGAAATATATTCGTACATGGTATGACGACTTACGAAACTTTTGTATTGTACCCAGTGCCGCCGCTGGTGCCCCAGTGTCCCTATAGTAATGCCTTCGGCTCAATTCAGGTTTGTCATTAAGCCTCTGTACGATCATCTGGCTTTTCGCTCGCAGCTTCTTTGCTACTATATTATTACACTCTCGTTTATGTGTCCCCTGTTTTTGGATAAGACTCAGCAATCGTAGTTTTTACCTTGTAAAGGAAACCCCATTTCGCAGGCGACTACTCTCTAAAAGCATAAACTAACTTGATTTAAGCTTAAACTAACCCTGCAGTATTGAATTATCTTTCTAGATTAACTAAACTAACAGGTAGGTTTACGTTTAATTTAAAATGTTTATGTATTTTTTAGTTTAAGCTAAGCTTAATGAACACTTAGATACACATAATTTATGGTCTGAATTTGTTTACTTAAACCAAAAATAAGTTTACTTAAACTCGTTCGTCAATAATAATTTTCATAAAGCCCTATTCATACGTGCAACTTTTTGCCGCGAGAACTTGCAGTTGCAAATTGCTCGCAGAACATGGATTTTTTCATCAGCCAATGAGAAAGCGGCTACAATAAATTCAGTGAACTTGCATAGGTATTCACCATGTACAGTAGATTCCTAGCTTTGATTTTTAATGAATTATTTGCAGCTGCTAGTTTTTCGAAGGGATTTCGGTCAAACTTCCAAGTGCAAGTTGCGGCTGTAAGTTCTCGCTGCAAAAAGTTGCACGTGTGACTGAGGCTTTATGTTGTTGGCATTTTATACGGTCGACACTTTGTAAAGCGGATCAGCGGACAACGTTTCACGATGTTTGTTACAAATGCATCCGATACTGTCATCGCTATCTAAAAATCAAAATCAAATAAAATATGATTTTTAAGTATATATTTCACTATAAATAAACGAAATTGACCATTTAAGTTATTTTGAAAAATGTGTAGAGCTGGCCTCGAACAAAATCGCAAGCTTTGGGCTGAATTTCGACAGAAGGTTAAGACCTTTAGGCAGGCCTAAGGTATCCATAAGCCCTATACGCACAAATAATTGTCTTAAAATTTTAAGACTTTTACTTTCTTAGATTTGAAAGACTAAAATGACTAATTTTAGATATTAATACTGTTAAACAGGTAAGAAAATTGCGTCTGAAATAGAACATAACTGTCGGTACAAGAAATTACTATCGCCAATTTATAACAAACAAATTTCTTCCTTTCAAGAAATGGTTGTATTTATTATTTTTAAGTATTTATTTTCTGATTGTAATCAATGAAAACAAGTTGCTCAATTGAGTATAGCGCAACCTTAAACAATAAATATTTTCACAAAATTTCTGTAAAATCAAAACATTTTACCTGATAAATGCCCCGAGTCACGATCGCTGCTGTTATTTGCACCAATTTCGCTAAAAATATTAAAATTTGAAATTGTCAAATTAACCTTTATTGTTCTTAAAATCTTGCGTTACACCAGAGAAATTTTAAGTTTAATTTATGTTTTTGGTTTAGAAAAAAACCCCCTAACTTATGTCTAAGCCTAAGCATAAGCCTTACCCAGAATGTGTAAAAGAATGCGTGCAAGAGCCAATTAACGAACTGTAGCTTTGCCGAATTTTAAATTCATATGTTGTCCATTTTCACAGGAATAATGCCTGTCGGTTCACAGAATTTAAAGCTCCGTAAAGCTACAGATTGTCAACTGGCTCTTGTACCTTCAGGATGCGATTTGTTTGCAAAACCTATTGCTAACTGGTGATATTTGCTGCACGCAGCGGAGAATACAACAATAAAGCCCTATTGACATGCGCAAATCTTGTATCTAAATCTTGCATCTGCAACTTGTTTGGGCAACTTTTTGTAGTGAAAACTTGCAGCTGCAACTTGCAGTTACAACGTTAATTGTGGGTTTTCCAACAAAAGTTGTAGCTAAAAATTGCAGCTGCAAGTTCTCGCGCGAAAACTTGCACGTGTGAACAGGGCTTTACTCTTGAAGTAACCAGACGCGTTCAGTGCAGCCTTCTTGAAGGCTGATACGTCGCGAAAACGTTGTTGCCATTCGTTCGTCCCAGGAATACTTTTTAGCGGAGTGTTTTGATTCGCCGTTTAAACGACCATCGCTTTGCGGTGATTGGTTCGTTAGATCGAAATCAGCAAACCGAACACAACGTTTCATTGGTTGAGGTATTTGTCCATCTAAATGTTATATTAAAAATACTAAAACGTTTAGAAAATTAAACCTTAAATTCAAAACCATGGCAGTAAACCCTTTCTTACATGAATATTTTTATTTCAACTCAAAACTAATTTCAAGCTAAGATTCAAACCTCAGACTGTCACGGAACGCGTTCGCCATCACTGCTCGACTATAAAATGCATCATCCACATTAAATCCTGTACACTAGGTGTAAAATGAAAAATCGTTTTGATTTTGCACCTAGCGTACAAGTTTTAATGTGGATGATGCATAATTGACTGATATTTGAGCAAAAATGGCAAACTCACGTTTAGATGGCTTTTGATATATACAGCGCATTTGCGTAATAATTGCAAAATACTACGTAATCGCAGTGCTTTGACATGAGTAAGTAATGAACCGCTATATCTTTTATGCCCAACTATCTTCCTCGGCTATTTTGAGCGGTTTTGATTACCTTGATTTCGAGTAAAACCGGATGCTTTTGTTGCCCATCGATGATACGTCATTGGTGAATCAACACGAAACGGATGACAGCCAATGCGAGAATTGAACGGTTTTGAGCGAACCGGAACAAACCGAGCGTTGATTGGTTTATTGTGTTCAGCGAGGATCAGCTGAGCATCGGGCAAATATGATTGGATAGATGAGGACGCCGGTTCTATAAGCTCATTGGATGGTTGACCCGATGGCGAGATGCCTGAAACTATGGCTTGTATCGCTGACCGGGTATTTGGTACTTGTTTACTTCATCCACAAAAGTCATACCTAATGCCGGAGCAGGCTAGAGTGGTCGCACCCCAAAACTTCGGGATGGGCCCCCCTTGCGATGATCAAATTATTTTTCAAATTTCTTGTTTAAAATCTTCTTAGGGTGGGCAGCCTCTTTGAACTTGGGGCCCCAAATGAGGGTATGCGGTGGCTGCTCTGTGCCCTGGACTCATACCTCACATGCCGACTGTATTAATTACATCGACTTAGACTTTAGATTTACACTTCCGCCCATCACCTAATTAGGATGCCGAAGTATACTTTAACCGGTTGCTCCAGTTAGGGTATTCGACAATCTATTCTCACAGCAGTAGAGCTGAAAAATAAATTTTGTAATGTCAATTACTTAGCTAATAAAAAAATTTCGAACTTTTCAAAAAAACTGAAATCAACCAACTGAAATATAATTTACAACGGTTACTATGAATGATTTGACGACATTTGACTTAAAAAGTCTTCAACTTTAAGCCCTATTCACTCGTGCAAGATATTGCTGCGAGAACTTGCAGCTGCAAATTGCACGCAGGACTTGCATTTTTTCATCAGCCAATTGGAAAGCGGCTGCAATAAAGTCAGTGAACTTGGAAGGTTATTCACGCATGTGAACTAAATTCCTAGTTATGATTTTTAATGAATTATTTGCAGCAGCAAGTTTATCAAACGGAATTTTGACAAAATTTGCGAGCGAAAGTTGCAGCTGCAACTTCTCGCAGCAAAAACTTGCACGTGTGAATAGAGCATTACTTTTCCTGAGAATATTCAAATCGTTTTCACGGAGCGCAACCTGATCGTCGTTGAAGTCTTGAGAACCTTCGTTGAAACCTATGACATCTGTTCCGGTTGAAACATTTGGTCCAGTTGAATGTTTAATTCCAATCGCGTCGTCTCCACCTGAGTTGCCATTCTGATCGACGTCTTCGTCCATATTGTCTAAAACAAAACAGGGGTTTCAGTTAAAAAATTGGTTGTGCCTGGTCCCAAAATTTAATATCTTGCGGTGTATTTCAAAATGAGCTTGCAAGAGCGTTCGAAACGTTTTGTTTCTTTGTTGTTTGTTTATTTATATATTGCTTCTAGTTATCTTTGTTATTTATTTATGTTTCCGCATTACTTGTCACCGTAAGGGGGCTAATCTATACTTGTCGCGTCGGCGCCGTAAGCGCCATTCCAAGCCGTTCTACAAAGTACCCCTGCACCACAGACCGCAAATTTAACCAATTTTGGTGTAAATTCTGGCCGGTGGATATCTTACGCAGCAAGCCATGACAGCCGTTATACCTTTCTTATCTTTACGCCCGTCCAAAACATTCTCCAGGGTGGAAAATGAGGAAAATTTAGCAAAGTTCCTTACGTCTCTTAGCTCCGCACCACGGGTACAATTTATTGCTGTGATGTCTTCCTCAAAAATCATGAACGGGACATAACTTATCCTGACGCTTTATCTCGACGAATGCCTTTCAGCTTCGGATCTCGGACGGAGCGAAATGTTTCTAACGCCGATGACAGCAATGTGTCTAATAGAGGTATGCATCGATTGCACATGCCTTACAAACGACGTTCAAACTCTTCTAGGCGTTTGGGCACTAACGTTTCCTGAAGCGGTGAGCCTTCCTGTCCAGGCTTCCATCTTTTGGCCCATGTATTTGCACAGGGTTGGAACAATAGTATAAGCATATTCCTATTCCTAATCCTAAGCCTAAGCGTAACAATGAGCTTATTCCTAAGCCTAAACCTTAGCCTAAGCTTAAGCAAAAAAGTTAGTCTAAAGCATAAACTGACTCTATTACAGCCCGCTGGAAAACGATCCGGACCTATTCAATACATGGGCCCGTCCAGCTATAAACCAGCCTCATTTTGAACAAATATAAATTTTAAAGTTGGGCACAAAAGTTTGCTAGAAACATATTTCCAGTGACCCCGATTGGTTACAAGACCAAGAGAGTCGCGAAAATTGTTCTGATTGGACGCTACTCCCCGTTTGCCCCCCCCCCCCGCCTAGCTGTAGGGCCCGTTTCACCTTCGGGATCACTTTCAATGGTTGCTTGAAGGCTCGATAGCAGCAACGTAATTGACAACAGTCGACTTTGACGAAGTTTTTTTCGTGCTTTCGTCTCTTGTTCACGAAATTCCATTAGACAACGTCCGTCACTATAGATATTGCAACAATGTGTACGTGAGATTAATATCTATACATTAAAGCTGAAACACCCCACATACGTATTTTGGCAGCGTTGTAGCGCAGGAGTAAAACAAGTCTGACAGTACAGTATTTTAATTAACTATTACAAACATATGCGTTGCATTTATAATTCTGCATCTCGTTACGAACTAGAATTTGTGCATATAGAAAGTACGTTACATAGCATATCCTAACTTTTTCAAGTTCTGTGGCCAGTTAGACTTGTATTAACATTCATGTTGAAGATTTAAAATACAAGAGGTCCGTCCAGTACATTATGAGAGTTGCACATTCGCACAGCTGTGTTGACTGGTTATATTTGAAAATAAATGATATATTGGCTTTGTTATCGTGCAACATGCCATTTTCAAACAAAGTTGAACTAACCGCATCCTTGTATGGCTATATTTATATAATAATTGAAAGTACTATAAATATACTTTGTCGAGGGTCGGTATTCTCAAATGCGTATAGCACCTATCATTAGCTAGTAATAGGTTTTCAAACTCACTAACTATTGTAGTTGTTGAACTCAAAATTTATAATTTTGACGGCCGACACCGCAAGACAAGTATAGCGCCCACCGTTGACGATATTTGTTGCGCGAATAAACTTAAAGGTGAAGTAAAAAAACTGAGTCAAAACTCTAACGAAACGGGGGGGTGTGAGGGCTGGCGGTCGCCCCCTTTTTTCTGACAACTAAAAAATTTCTGAAAAAATATGTTTATTTCAGTTTCTGGCGTTGGTACCCCTGACAAAATTTACCTGCCATGCTAGTTAGGTATTACCGTTGATACAAATATTGAGAATAGCACTTGTAATA
Organism: Enoplolaimus lenunculus; assembly: GCA_030248215.1. Taxonomy (NCBI): domain Eukaryota; kingdom Metazoa; phylum Nematoda; class Enoplea; order Enoplida; family Thoracostomopsidae; genus Enoplolaimus; species Enoplolaimus lenunculus. Next base: position 8,443 of record JASANG010003447.1, read on the forward strand.
TCTAAGAATTGACTCAGACCTGCGAACCCACGACAATATAAGTCTTTGTACTGCTATTTCAGCTGTAAATTTCAGTGAATTAATTTCAACTCAGAATGAGTCAAATTTGCTCAGAGTCGGAGCTATGAATTTGGTCTTTTAGAACTCAGAATTTTGAATTGATTTACCTCATTCAGAGTTATTTAATCAACTCATCCAGAATTAAATCAGCTCAGAGTGAGGTAACGTTTACTGTTATTGACTCAGAAACAATCAGAAACAACTAATTTTCTCTCTGAGTTGAGTAATCAACTCTTCGAAATATACAGAGTGTTGCTCGGAGACTTTCTTCATACTTCCACCCATCGTTTGACTGTCAGTTGCTAAACATGGGTTTCACACAAATATTTTCGTCAACCGAACCGACTATCACATAATATTCTGTATTGAAATTGAATATATTTGTGATCAAAATTGCGTTTGACTTCTTGCTCGCTTCGCTCGCGAAAACTCTTCGAATTTTTTAACTGTGGCCAATAATTGGACCTATACTTGAAAACAAATGTCAGTTTTCTGACTTACAAAGTGTGGATAGTTTCACGTTCGCTCCGCGACATTTTTTCAATTTATCTTTCGATATCCCTATGAATTCACCGGACAATTTACCACCCATCGTATCTTACCCTCCGGTAAAATTCTGAATCAGCCACTCCTGCTGCCCGCTTTCGAAATTTCTGATCGCATCACTTATACTTATCCAGCCTGCTCTAACCAAAAAGTCAAAAAATATTCTCGCTCGCTACGTTATCTCAACTTATGGACTCACAAGATGAAATCCTGACTATGCCTCTGATGTCTGGGTGTAAGGGCTTAACTTTGAAGGTACACAGGCGGCGTCTTAGCTGTCAAACAACCCCGTGTTTTATAGCTAAATCTAGCATAGAGCCACTTTGGTTGATTACACGCGTTCTAAAACCACAATGTTAACACTGGTCAGTGCTTTTATTTTTCGTTAAACATCACACAATACCTATAAACCCCAATCGTGGCTATAATGAATTATTAATATACCAGTAGGCCCATATAGTTCCCAAAGGACTAAAAACAAACCCTTAACCAGTTATTCTGTATTTTATATATATATTGTATATAGATATTTATATATATTATATATTATATATTCCTGCATGTATAGAAAATTACGACCGATAGAAAACAAAGCGCTAGGAAATAGGGTCGAAGCCAATATGTGATTCAGGGGTCCAAGATGCATCCCGACAACTGTTGTGCCGTCCTAAAATTTTTCCGCTAAAACTGGCTAATCAAAAACCTCCACAACGTGTTTCCTAGCCAAATAGCTTGAAACAATATGTCCCAGTTACAACACGAATTGAAAATATTTGTTGTTTTGACGCAATCTGTATTAAATCTCGGTAGTTCATAATTTTAGCTAAAACCCGCACTGTAAAAACTGTAAAATTTCAAAATACAAAATCTATCTTGTTCTTCCATAGCCCGAAAATTTTGGATCTGTTGTCACGAAAACTGTCCCCCGTAAAAACTGTCCCCCGTAAAAACTGTCTCCCGTAAAACCTGTCCCACGTAAAAACTGTCCCACGTAAAAACTGTCCCACGTAAAAACTGTCCCACGTAAAAACTGTCCCCCGTAAAAACTGTCCCACGTAAAAACTGTCCCACGTAAAAACTGTCCCCCGTAAAAACTGTTCCACGTAAAAACTGCCCCCCGTAAAAACTGGCCCACGTAAAAACTGTCCCCCGTAAAATCTGTCTCACGTAAAAACTGTCCCCCGTAAAAACTGTCCCACGTAAAAACTGTCCCCCGTAAAAACTGTCCCACGTAAAAACTGTCCCCCGTAAAAACTGTCCCACGTAAAAACTGTCCCACGTAAAATCTGTCCCACGTAAAAACTGTCCCCCGTAAAAACTGTCCCACGTAAAAACTGTCCCCCGTAAAAACTGTCCCACGTAAAAACTGTCCCCCGTAAAAACTGTCCCACGTAAAAACTGTCCCACGTAAAAACTGTCTCCCGTAAAACCTGTCCCACGTAAAAACTGTCCCCCGTAAAATTGTTTCACGTGTTACTTTAAAAGAGCGTTCAGGTTTCTAGTGAGTCTATAAAAGAGTAGGTTTAGATTCTAGATTACATTTTTTTTGCTTAGGCTTAGGCTCAAGCTTAGCATCTCGTTTTTGCAACGCTTATGCTTAGGCTTAGGAATACGCTTAATCTACTGTTACGCCCCTTAAAGTAACATTGGCCATACAATCTGTCCCGTATTGATTAATTGTGTCAGCGCAAACTTGTCTGGATAATTATGTAACTATAAAGGTTGCACAATCCTTTACTGTGACGGGCGTCGCCATTCGTTACCGAACGCCCCTACGCGTTGAAGCCAAGTCGGCATTCACACAAAACTAATCACAGGTCGGGTGTTTAAAGGATTTTTAGACGACGTTATTAAAACACAAATTAGGCCTTTGTCGTAGACAAGTTCAAATATTTAATATTTTGTAAGAAGTGCCCCCCGTAGCTTGTGTGAGCTCTAACTTTGGGGTATGAGAGGCCGAAGCAACGAGCAGTATATACTTAAATAGAATCCTGGTCTCGTATATCTTCTCGAGAGGTCAACGTTGTTGGTCTAGTCAAACTCGTTGAAGCCAGTGTTTGACCAGATAAACCACGGTTTAATGAGCTGTAGAAACCACTATTTTATATCTCAACTTGTCTTCACGAGCCCATAGCTAAGGGGGGCGATTTGGCTCCACCCCTAGAAAATTTTCAACAAGTCATTGAAAACGTTTAACCCCTTCTCACATTGAGTTGCCTATAGGCAACTAAGCGCAGTATATATATACGTTAAATAATATATATCGCACCGTGTTTAACAATTGCAACACGTATACATAGTACTAAATCACCACAAGACGTGAGAGCCCCCAAGGGCTCGAGCGTCAAGCTCCTATAGCTGAGTGGTGATGGTATACGCCTCCCACTCCAGTCACCGAAGTTCGAATCCTAGCATAAAAGTAGGTCTCAGGGGAAATAGAAAATATTCATGTGAGAAAGGGTTAAGCGAAAAATTTTCAGTTTACTATCTTTAAATGCCCCTCCAGAAAATTTTTTAGCCCCCCTAGCACGGTGAACTGGCTACAGACCTGTGTCTTCACCGCTAAATGGTAATCTCAATTGATGTTCTGATAATAAGTCATTCTCACAAAAGGTCTCAAACGAGTAAATACGAGTGAATGCCGGGCAACAAAATGTATATCGGATCAAGGCGTTTTGCATAATGCGGTTATTTTCAATGATTAAGCTTAAATTAAGCAACGGCAACTCTATTGGCAATATTGTCTTTTAATTTACATGTAAATAACGCTATTATGAGTATAATTAAGTTGAATGTATCTATTGCTCAATCCAAGTTGAACTTCAAGTTGAACTTTCAGAAAGGGATTCAAAATACAGATCTTAAACCGTTTTCAAGCATAGAGTATACTATGAGCAACTATATTACAACCTGCGTACGTGCAATTAACACGCAAATTATGCGAGCATCTTCCAGCTCGAGCGTCAAACTACTATAGCTGAGTGGTGATGGTATACGGCTTCTAAAGATGCTCAAAATACATGCAATAAATATTTGTAAAAAATTTTATTTTTGTTGAAAAAAACCATTTGAATTTTAAGCTTTAGGATGAACCATTTTTAAATTTGGTACAATAGTTGGTCATAACAATACACCTATCAATATAATTAAAGCTTGAATGCCCCGCATACGTATCTTGGGCAACATTCCACAATTTCTTAGTTTACAATAAGTTCTTACAACACAAACGTGATTGTTCTGTGAAAAGAAAATTTGCATGCAGATTGTTGTGCATTCGCTAACTTTTGCGCATTGCTCAAAATCGGCTGAGTAGTATACATTGTTGACAGTAACAGTAAACATTAAACTTTTCCAAATTTTGCAATCGCTTTGGCTTGTATACAACAAAACCGCGCGTATAAGAACTCTACCAGTTAAGTAGTGCTTTTACAACCTTTTACGTTTCCGCCCCAAATTTCCAATTTTTTTTTAAACACTTATTAATGTGATAACCCTTATCGCTGGTCCAACAGTCCCCCCAACCACCACCCCCCCCTATATTAGCTATACTTTTTAAAGATTCTTCCCGCCCTTCTTTTTGTTTAGTTAATTTTAGACCCTTTTTTTTTGAATTAGTTAATACATTCTTTTTTCCGCAGTAGAATCGACACCGGCCTTTTTCTACCCTTCACTTCAGTTGCTGCTGCTTACTGTACTATCTATACAGATTTGATATTACTTTCGGAACTATATCACCTACTGCATCCCCACCCTCCATAATAATACGGCACTCAAACATCTTATATCATATTTTTACACAAACATACCCCATCACACGCTTGCCAACCACCACCTTGCCCCACTATAGTACAATTCTTATTTCTAACATTTAAACCAATATACATTTTTTATATGTCTTTTTCTTACCCTTCATCTTTTAACTTTTTTAATTCCTTAATTTTTTTTTTGCTTCCCTTAGTTTTCCTTCTCTTTCCACCTTTCCCCGTATTGCATTCTCATACGTTTATTACTTGCAAAAATATGTTGTTATATACTGGAAACCTGATTGTGTGGTTAAATTTAACCAAATGATATATGATGATTGGTTTAAATATAGTGAATTTAGGTTAAACTGGTTAAGTTGAATTTTTAAATTATTTCAAATTTCATAATTTGGTTTTTTCCCGAAAGCTCAGGTCTGGCGTAGCTCAATTGCGTTGCCAGGATATCGGTTTAAATGAGTCCTACCTCAATTCATATATGCCTTGACCGGAAAATGTATAAAAACAGGGCCGTGACAGTAGTATAAGCCTATTTCAAAACCTAACCCTAAACATGAGACTAAGCCTAAACCCAACGCAAAAAATATTCCAAAGCTTAAGCTTACTGTATTGCAGCCCTACTGAAAAACGTTCCGCCCTTGATCTTTACATGGGGCCGCATTGAGTGTTCATGTAGATTGATACAAACGATGCGGAATGTCAGGACCTAGCATTTGTATTAAAACTATTAGGAAATATCAAGGTTACGCCAACGCTATTGATTACATTCACGGCTAATTTTCTGACCCAAACATCTGCAGGTATTGTTGTCCCGCAACTTATGCCCTATTCACACGTGCACGTTTTTGCAACAAAAGCTTGCACGTGCAAGTTACAGGTGCAAGTTTGGTCACAAAGCAGCTTTGAAGTTTTTTCAGCTGCAAATTATTCACATGGTATTCATGCTGTTGAATTTAATTCGCACCTGTGAACGCAGTGGCAAATCGTTTGACTTTCTTGCTCCGGCAGTTTAATTGGTCAATCGGAATGTTCCTTTAAAAATACTTGCAGCTTCAAGTATTTCGTGCAAACTGCAGCTGCGAGTTCTCGCAGCAAAAACTTGTACATGTGAATTGGGCTCAATTATGATTGAAACGAGTCATTTATTCAATTTCTATAATCAGTATGTTTTAATCTTAGTTACAGCGTACAGCGTGAATCTAAATCAAAGGCCCATATTCTCAAATGTGTATAACAACTATCATCAGTTTAGATTTGTTGAACTCAAACTTGGTACATGAGTGCAGCCAATCATATGCAAAAAATGTGCTGAAATTTAAACCTCAGTATTCAGCTGGTTCAAAAGTTACAGGGCTTATCCCAAAATGATGATAGGTGCTACACACATTTGAGAATACAGGTACTAAATCCAAGCCTACAACTTGCGAGCTTTGGTAAAGACGTTAGAAAAATGTTGATTTCCAATAGATTCACCGGGGTAAATGGAACCAAAAAATATCCACGAACGTACAGTATTTTCTCAAAAATTGACCATATGATTGGCTCTCATCTTGCGATGGTCACAAACGCATCTTCGTAAAATAATTGGCCTATACGCAAACCTCAGATGCACGACTTGAAATTTGATTGGTTGTAAGCTTAAACCTGAGCCTAAACGTAAGCCATAATACTGCAACCATTACGGAGAATAAAATATTTATTAAAAACGCGTATATAAGACGGTATTTCATAATGTAAACAGTTCAATAATCACCAGTAAAGGTTTGAAATTTGATCTGGTTCACCTATGCCACTAGGAATACTGTAATATATATGGCAAAAGCCTGATATTTTCACATAGCTGCAACAGGCCGGCCTTCAGAAGTTGGTAACAGCGCCTGGAAACGAGGATGTATGCCAAAACATAATCTGGCTCTTGTAGGTACGCTTTCTTCTACAAGCTTTAATCATTAGCCTAAAATTAACCTTATACTTTAGCTCAAGTTTGTAATAAACCTAAGGCTAATTCTAAGCTTAACCTTTGGTCTAAACATAAACCTAATTGCGATCGCAAACCTAAGCCTGTGCGAAAATACTTATCTTAACCTGTAAATAATCTCAAATCCTTGCATGCCCCTCAGCCCCTGACTAGCAATGTGAGCTGACAACAGGGTTTGCTTGGCAAGAAATAGTTTTGCAGTGGCAAAACAAATGTTTCGTATAATCGAATTCTTTGAATTTTATCAATATAATTACCAACACAAACAGTCGGGGATAACCTGTCCCACGTTAAGTCTAACGTCGGATTAATGGAGACCCATGGACCCCAGGTCCCGACTCTCGCATCAAAAGGGACCGCCCGCCAGCTTAAGCCTGACGGCATTCAGGCCCGAGCTGAAACATTTTCATCAACACAAATCACTAATAAAACCCAAGACACCGCCATAAATAAACATTGCCTCGAGGTATAGGCTGATACGACAAAACCATACTTTAATTAAATTCAAATGTGACATTTGGTTTATAAAATATTGCGTTGCCGAGAAAATTCAAAAATAATAGAACCTTAGATGTAAATCAGGTACTAATACGAAATCAGGGGAATTAGTTAACAAAATACAATAGAACGAGTCTAAATAACTCCGTTGGGGTTGAACTTGTCCAGAATTAGGGTGGTGCTATAGTTGTCGTGTGACGGCCGGTGTCGGACGGGTGACGGACGGCGCCGGACGGGTGACGGACGGTGCTGGACGTTTGACGGACGGTGCTGGACGTGTGACGGACGGTGCTGGACGTGTGACGGACGGTGCCGGACGGGTGACAGCCGGTGCCGGACGTGTGACGGACGGTGCTGGACGTGTGACGGACGGTGCTGGACGGGTGACGGATGGTGCTGGACGGGTGACGGACGGTGCTGGACGGGTGACAGCCGGTGCCGGACGTGTGACGGACGGTGCTGGACATGTGACGGACGGTGCTGGACGGGTGACGGATGGTGTCGGACGGGCGATGGACGGCGCCGGATATCACATGTTAACAAAATTTTTCTGGCCTTCTCTATAAATGTTGCTGGCTATAACGACAACTCTGTAAAAGCTATAAAGTCAATTAATTTAAGGTTAAGCTAATCCAGCAGCATTAATCTAAATTTCTAAATTAAACCTTTCTCACACGAATATTTTCTATTTTCCTTGAGACTTACTTTTATGCTAGGATTCGATCTTCAGTGACTGGACTGGGAGGCGTATACCATCACCACTCAGCTATAGGAGCTTGACGCTCGAGCCCGAGGGGGCTCTCACGTCTTGTGGTGATTTAGTACTGTGTATACGTGTTGCAATTGTTAAACACGGTGCGATATATATTATTTAACGTATGTACACTGCGCTGAGTTGCCTATAGGCAACTCAATGTGAGAAGGGGTCAATGCTTAAATTGATTTAAAATCTTGCATATTTTTAGTTTTTGTTAAACCCAATAAATTCTTAGATAAACATAATTTCTAGGCTGCACTTGTTACTTAAGCTAAATAGAAATTTAACTTAAACTCGTGTTAAACTTAAAAATATGTTTAGTTCGAGTTAAGCGTACAATTCCAGTTTAGTCTGCCCAGCCATTTAAGTTTTACTTCACTTAATATTCAAGTTTGTTTACGCTATAATTTAATAATTTTTACCATATCATTGTTGTTTGCAAGCCAATGAGATTACAGATATTAACAATGCCAAGCAGCGTTGTTTATACGTTTGAGTTTGGCCTTTTTAAACGACCCTCAAACCTAAACTTTTTTAGATCCGAGCTTACTAGAAACTTGAGTTAAATTAATGCTAAGCCATTTCCTTATCAAAATTAAGCTATAATTAATCATATATACGACCTTCATGAAAATTAGGAAAATAAGCTAAAATATTTTGCAATTCTAATTTTAAATTACCATTTTGTCGTGAAATTGAAATAAACCCCGTTGAATTCCAATTTTGATTTAACGTTTGTTTATTTCTACAAACATTCCTTATTCTAGAATATCAACAACTTGTCCGTACCTTAAGATTAATGGCCCATGTTACTTTAAGGGAGCGTCAATGTTTCTGGTGGGTCTATAAACGAGTAGGTTTAGATTCTAGATTACATTTTTTTGCTTAGGCTTAGGCTTTAGGCTTAGGCTTAGGAACACATTCTTGCAACGTTTAGGCTTAGGCTTAGGAACACATTCTTGCAACGTTTAGGCTTAGGCTTAGGCTTAGAAACACATTCTTGCAACGTTTAGGTTTAGGCTTAGAAACACATTCTTGCAACGTTTAGGCTTAGGCTTAGGAACACATTCTTGCAACGTTTAGGCTTAGGCTTACTCTTAGAAACACATTCTTGCAACGTTTAGGTTTAGGCTTAGAAACACATTCTTGCAACGTTTAGGCTTAGGCTTAGGCTTAGGAACACATTCTTGCAACGCTTAGGCTTAGGCTTTAGGCTTAGAAATACGCTTAACCTACTGTTGTGCCCCTCAAAGTAACATTGGCCAGATTAATGGTTTTCGCGTAGGCTTATGGTTCAGTTATCGATTTATCAATAAATACGGTAACGCTAAGACTTAAGTCAAGTATTAGAATTATCTTCTCCACTTTCGAATTACCGTTTTGACAAGAAGTTCAAAACCAGATTCGTCATATTTGGACGTCGCCTAAGGTGATTGTTAGCTTCGTTTTAGCTTAAACTTTGTTTTCAGCTAAAACTTCATAAGAAATGTTTGTTAATTATAGCAAATGATGTTTTTCAAGTTGTCTATTCTGCTGTAAATGACAGCTAAATTTCAAAAGAATGAATTTTAAGTAATTAATGTTTTAAATTTAAATATTTTTACTCAACTGTGACGTACGCATAGTCAGGAACGATTTCGTAATTCCTGACGCTCCTGTAGAATATTTGGGGTTTTGGTGCAAAAGTGTAGGTTTTGAGAATAACATTTTGACACACTGACAATATTCAATATCGGCGCGGTTTCTGAAATCGTACTTAAATAATTACTTCTTAAGTTATATTCGAGTAATTACTTGAGTAGCCGACTGAAATACTTTACTTTTCGAACAAAAACAGATAAACACCGAATGTAAGCCATTGCCGTATGGAAAACGTAATAGTTGTGCATTAGTTAAGCAGGCACTATAACAATTTCAGTTAGACGAAGGTTAGTACGCGTTAGCTGTTAATTTATAATATATCAAATTTAGTCAACAACTTAAGGATTTACTTAACTTAAGTAAGCTTTTAAAAACGACAAAGTGGTTAAGTAATTACTTAGCAAGTACTATAAGTACTAAAGCCGTACTTAACCCCTTCTCACATTGAATTGCCTGTAGGCAACTCAGCGCAGTGTATATACGTTAAATAATTATATCGCACCGTGTTTAACAATTGCAACACTTATACATAGTACTAAATCACCCCAAGACGTGAGAGCCCCCTCGGGCTCGAGCGTCAAGCTCCTATAGCTGAGTGGTGATGGTATACGCCTCTCACTCCAGTCACCGGAGTTCGAATCCTCGCATAAAAGTAGGTCTCAGGGGAAATAGAAAATATTCATGTGAGAAAGGGTTAAGTACTGTATTGACCCGAATAAGAGGGGGGTAATAAGAGGGGGTCCCCATTTTGAGTCACAATCAATAGGAGTTCTTATCCCTAATAAGCGTACTTAAGTGGATAGAGTCCCTAAACCCTAATTAGAGTCCATAAATGTCAATTATCCCTAATTGTAGCGCATAAATGACTCCAGGACCAAATAATTTGAGCTTGAAACTTTAAAGCTTATTTAGATTTTCAAAGTACATTCCTAAGTATAACCCTGCAATTTTTAATGCAAGGTAAAAACCGTTCAATTCAACGGATAGTTGTAATACCGGATATATATCAGTAAGGAAGGGCGGCGCAGGGCTGGTTGAAAACAAATAACAGTCCGTAACCGAATAACAAGGGGAGGTACCTTCTGGAGAGGCCAAATAAATATCAGTCTCCCCTCTTATTCGGGTCACTACAGTAAGGCTTCAAAAACCCAGCCAATATTTCATAAACCGTATTCACAAGTGCAAGTTTTTGCAGCAAACTCTTTCACGTGCAATTTTCATACGCAAGTTTGGTCACAAAACAGCTTTGAAGTCCTCACAACCACACTAATCTATTCTTGCGATGTTTTATTATAGAACGTTTTTCAAACGTTGATGTAATTTTCAGTGAATATATGCGATAGCACCATTGTTAGCCAGTCGAAGGTTATAAATAGGTTCAACCTAAACCAAACGATTAATAACCTTAGTCAAAAACAAAGTTTAGCCTAAACTATGAAAGCTGTCAATAGTTTGGTTTGAAAAAATTTTGATAACCTCAACCTGGTTTAAGCTTTTGTCACATTCGCTCATGTGATACAAAAACGTTGGCTTAGAAAACTGAAACTGACCTTTTACAGGAAACTTGCTATAAACGTTGTGGCCAAAGTTTAATTTCAATGCCAGTAAATATTAACACTTTTTCACATGAATATTTTCAATTTCAAATGATACGTAATTTTAAGGTAAGATTCGAGCACCAGTCTAACGGGTGGGAGGCGTTTACGATGACCACTGAGCTATAGAAGCTTGACGCTCGAGTCCGAGGGGGCTCTCACGTCTTGCGGAGATTTTGCACTGCGCATATATGTTATAATTGTAAAACACTGCTCACAGTGTGTGTGTTACTCGTATATTATTGTATTTAGTTGCTCATAGTATACTCTATGAGTGAGATGGTTAATACTATCAAAATACGTTCTGTATAGGAAAGAATGTACACAGCAGGCGTTGCGTTTCTAACCGACGCTTTCCCCTTGTAATGGGTGGGAACGACCTGTGCGAACCATAGCACTTTATGAATTCGGCATCAAAAATTTTCCGGTAATAGTTTAACTTAGGGGTAATGCATGTGACAGCGACCCCCCTCAAAAGGTGGGGGTTGGCCAAGACACCACGCCCGGTGGTATATTTTGCATCATACACAACCCCAAGAGTTGCACACTCTTGTATCAAAGAACAGGGGTGGAACAATAGTATAAGCATATTCCTAAGCCTAAGCCTAAGCAAAAAAATTTAGTCTAAAGCTGAAAGTGACTTTATTACAGCTCCTTTGGGAAACGAACCGACATGTCCTATACATGGGCCGATAGTATTAAGCATGTTTCTTAACTAAGTGTATATACCTATACCTAATCCTGGTGGTACATTTTGTGTCATGCAAAACCCCAAGAGTTGCACACTCTGGTATCATGCAATCTTGGTACTATTAAGCATGTTTATTAACTAAGTGAATACCTAAACCTAATCGACAACCTAAGAAATGATGTCTATAAACTATTCCTAGCGTAAAGATTAGTTTAAAGACTAAAGCTTAAAGCTGTCGCACCGGAAAACGGAACGTCTACGAGTCACAAAATCCGACCCTTTTGGGCAAACTCTGGCACACGGGAATAACGTCCAATTCACCCAAACGAACCTTTCCCGAGCCAGAGTTTGACCAAAAATGGTTAGATTTTAAAAATTATTGGATATTTGAGCATCTCATGACGTTCCTTGATCAAGACACGACCGAATTTGAATTTTCCAAAAATTTGATTGTTTTTATTAAAGAACAGTTGAATTCTTTAAAAATTTGATGGTTTTTAAAGAACAGTTGAATTTTTTAGAAATTTGATTGTTTTTAAAGAACAATTGAATTTTTTTAAAATTTGATTGTTTTTTAAAGAAGAATTGAATTTTTCAAAAATTTGATTGTTTTCAAAGAACAGTTGAATTTTTTAAAAATTTGATTGTTTTTAAAGAACAATTGAATTTTTTAAAAATTTGATGGTTTTTAAAGAACAGTTGAATTTTTTAGAAATTTGATTGTTTTTTAAAGAATTGAATTTTTTTAAAATTTGATTGTTTTTAAAAAACAATTGAATTTTTCAAAAATGTAAATTTGGGCGTTGTATGATCAGTGAAGGTCATGAGAAGCTCAAATATCAAAAAATTTTCGAAATCCAACCATGTTTGGACAAACGGTCGCAATGGGCATAACAGACAAGATTCGCAAACGGCAAACTTGTCACTTGTCAACATAACTACAACAGCCTTTGAACTTCGATGAAATGTTTTCATTGTCTCAGAAACTGGCCTCAAGGGAAATTGATAAACCAAAAAATAATGCAATAATCAGCTTAAACACAATAAAAATATAGCAAAAAACACTACTTAAAAGTCTAGACAGTAAACCAAACAGCCATCATCAACCGAGGTACAATGACCAGTTATTTGCAGAACTCAAATTACAATACCACCTTATTAAGAATGAAAATTTGCCTTGAAAACGTCGTTTGATTTGTGGATTCAGTCACATTGCTGGCAAACAGAAATAGTAGCGTCTATAATTCTACAGTACACTGCAAAAAATGGTATGTCAAATGGACTCTATCCAAAATAGGCTCTACGGAACTACAGCAAGCTGAGTCAAATTCGACTCCGCCAGAGTCAAATTTGACTTTCTGAGTTGCACGTTTGACTCTGGCGGAGTTGAATTTGACTCGTTTTGTGTAGTTCCGTAGAGCCTGAATTTGACTCTGGCGGAGTTGAATTTGACTCGTTTTGTGCTGTCCCATAGAGCCTAAGACTCAGCATTTTTTGCAGTGTTGTAAAGGTTTCGCTATTGTCCGCGCCGCTATGCGTTGCTAACAAAAATGTAGGCAAAACCTATTTAGTAGCTTGCTGCGCGTATAGCGAAACCCTAAGACAACTTTTGCCACGATGCTTAATTCAGCTGTGGTTTACTTTTACTCTTACATTTTTGTTATATAGAAACCTAATGTATCCCCCCCCCACATTATTGTGTCGTTTTTTAATCGTACACGTGTATCCTAAGCGTAAACCTAAACCTAAACCTAAGCCTAAACCAAATACAAAGCCGACGGCTATTTTGTTATTCCAAAGGACTCTTGAGGGGAAAATTAACAAGACCATTAATTTTCCTTTCAAAATTAATGTTTCTTATTTATGGTTTTAGGAACACCCATCTCTCGTTTATTGTTAGGCTTAGGTTCAAGCTTGAACCTGGTTCCATATTATCATCACATAGTATTAGGTTCTTAAACTGACGAATATTTGCAATTGCCGATGTCAAAATTGGTACAGAAGTATGACAAATGAAACGCAATCAATTTGCAGAATTTTGAGCCTCAGTATTCGCTGGTTCGCAAGTTGCAAGACGTATCACCAAATGGTGACAGTTGCAACACACATTGGAGAATATGTACATATAAAACAATGGCTGGGTTTCCAAAACCATACTTAAGTACGATTTAGTACTTAAGCGCGTGTTAAGTAATGTATGCTAACCTTGATCGAAATGAATTTGTAAAGTATTGGACCTTCCTCAATAGGCAAAACTATTACTTTCTTGTTATAAAAATGTCTGACGTTTAGCGTTTTTGCAATTGCAGGTCTCAAAATAAGTACAGAAGTAGGGCATATGAAACGCAATCAACTAGCAGAATCTTGAGTCTCAGTATTCGCTGGTTCGAAAGTTTTACAAGACCTATCACCAACAGGTGATAGGGGCCACGCTACACTGGTTTGAGATTACGGGCCTATGGCTAAGATTTCGCTTTGGGCTAAAGGTTTAGGTTAAGATTTTATGATTCGCCCTATTCATCTACGGATTTTTTCGCCAAATATATCATTAACCGTATAGAGACTAAAGTTGTTTTTCTGCAGATATCGGGTGTCGATGACCACAATTCTTTCCTAGAGAGCATAGTTTTTGCGATCGACACAAATAAGACAGCTGAAACTTTAGACTAATTTTTGTGCTTAGGCTTAGGCTTACGATTAGGCTTAGGCTTAGGCTAAGACTTAGGCTTAGGCTTAGGCTTAAGCTTAGACTTAGGCTTAGGCTTATGCTTAGGTTTAGACTTAGGCTTACGCTTAGGCTTACGCTTAGGCTTACACTTAGGCTTACGCTTAGGCTTAGGCTTATGCTTAGGCTTAGACTTAGGCTTAGGCTTAGGCTTAGGCTTAGGCTTAGGCTTAGGCTTAGATTTAGGTTTAGGCTTATGCATAGGCTTAGACTTAGGCTTAGGTTAGGCTTAGGCTTATGCTCAGGCTTAGGATTAAACTTAGACTTAGGCTTAGACTTGAGCTTCGGTTTAGGCTTACGCTTAGGCTTAGTTATTTCGGCTCTTGATGACCGCACTGATTGTAACATTATTCGTGCGTGAAAGTTAATTTATTTCAGCTAACATTGTATTTATTACCAAATAAGCTTATTAAAACCGTTGCGTAGCACCAGATATTTCATTGCCACACCGCTGTATGCAGCCATGCATAACTGCATTTTGTGTCTTAAAGACTAAAACGGTCGTTGTCACAGCGGCTTTTAGAGTTGGCAAAAAAATTAAATTAATGTTCAATTTTGCCTGAAGCCGAATCGTTTCGCTTGTGAACATAGGTGTCTTTCTCACGCGGCGGTGTGAGACACATTTCGCTTTGAAAATTTCAAAAAACAATTTAAGTTTTGAAAATTCAATTTTGACCGAACGCTATATGTAAAATATTAGCTTATAGGTCAGGCGTGTAGCAAGGGGTGAGGTTTTGGGGGTCTAAAAGGTTTCACCAATCATTGACCGACGAAATGTTTAGCGATTGTTGAAATGTGATTTTAATACTTTAGGCTTAGGCTTAGGCTTAGGCTTAGGCTTAGGTATTGATTCGCGAACAGTTCGCTCGCGAGTTCGTCAAAACTCAACCTTAACTGTAACTCCTCCTGAAAGCCGACTTCGATCTCAATTGAAAATGCTGGCTTTGTGTCTGGTTCAGGTCACCGGTGAAACAGGTGTTCTTATGCGATCATAGGACCGGTTGATTGTCCCGGCTAATGTTTTTTTCGCGGACATTGTAGCGCCCAAGTATATTCCAACACCTAAAACCTAAACCAAACTCAGAGTCAGCGCTTTTAAAGTTGAAAAATATTTTGAACTTGACAATTAAATTATGAGACCGATATAGGAAAAACATGATCACATGCTTAGGTTTAGGCTCAGGTTTATTCTCAGGCTTAGGTTTAGGCTTAGGTTCGTTATGTGAAAAACCTTTATGTGGGGTAAACTGAACAAGTATTAGGTCCTTTGGCCCATATGTAGAACAGGGCCGGATCGTTTTCCGGAGGGGCTACAATAGAGTCAGTGTAGCTTTAGACTAATTTTTTGTTTAGGCTTAGGCTTAATAGGCTTAGGAATAAGATCATCCATACACTTAGGTTTAGGCTTAGGAATATGCTTATACTACTGTTCCGGCCCTGTTCTATACATTGGCCGGTCCTTTAATCATAAGAACCATTTTAAGCGTTTGGACAATACACATTCAACTCAGACTTTTGATTGCTGTATTTTATTTCAACAATAGTTACATACATAACAACAAAACGAACCACCGATGTAAAGAGTCGGCTGTTAACGAACAATACAGTTAGCGGATAACAGTTATATACATTTTGTCTCCTTCAATTGTACATCAAAAATTACATAGCTAATAAATATAAACATGAAATTGACTAGAATTATCAACTGTTTTTAGAGACGAGCCCCTTAAAATAGTTGGTTTTCGTGCTGATCCTGAGCGAAAGAATTTAATAGCCAGGAGCCAAACGAGCTGCTGGACAATGATCACAAGGCCCGTTGGGTCCAGGTTGACCTGGTTGACCTGGGTTGCCGGGGTTTCCGTTGTTTCCACGCCCGCCTGGGCCGCCGTTGAGGCCAGGTTCACCCGGAGGTCCAGGTCGACCATCACCGCCAGGACTGCCCGGTTTACCTGGCTGCCCTTGACCACCAGGTCGGCCAGGCTGACCAGCGCCGCCCGGATTTCCAGTCTGGTCACTGGTTGATCCCGGCGGTCCTGGCGGTCCACGATTTCCGTCCCGGCCTGGGTTGCCTGGCGGTCCTTTAGGTCCTGCTGGCCCTGGTGGTCCATCTCGGCCCGGATTGCCAGATTCGCCGTCGCCGCCTGGATTGCCAGGAGGACCTTTAGGACCTGGAGGGCCGCTTCCACCAGATTCACCTTCACACGGACATTGTGGTGGAAATACGTTGGTAGGCACGGGCGCCACGGCGTCTTGACCATTATTACCCGGTTCGCCCATATCTCCATCGTTGCCATCGCGGCCGTTTGAACCTGGAGCTCCCGGTGGTCCTGGTGGGCCACGATGACAGGTGCAGCCTGCAAAAAGTAAACAAGTATAATGTTGGCCCGGAAATAATTGTTTTACGTCCGCTGATACCAGCAATGGTTATAAAAACGTTAGGGCGTCACATCCACCACCCGTTCTCATCACGGCATTGCTCCATTTTTTCTAATTGAGGGGGCGTTGGAAGCCGTCCCCTCTAAGCTCGACCTACTCCCTTAACCGCGCAATCTACAATACTGTAAATAGGCCCATGTATAGAACAGGGCCGGATCGTTTTCAGGACGGGTTTTAATAGAGCCAGTTTCAGCTTTAGACTAATTTTTTGCTTAGGCTTAGGTTTAGTCTTAGGCTTAGGAATAGGCTCATATATACGCTTAGGCTTAAAGCTAAGGCTTAGCAATATGCTTATACTACTGCTCCGGCCCTGTTGTATACATGAGCCCTGTAAATACATCAATTTTTATAGCTGCGTTCCCTAAGTATTCGATATAATCTATGGTGCCTATTTTCCTCGTTGGCTTAGGATACAATATTTAGACTAAAGTTTTACGCTGTCTTCGATTTAGTACAAGAATTGCACCGATTATCAGACAGAAAAGTGTTGAAAATTCTTGTGATAGCAAAGCTATGCCGGATTTTCAGTTTTAGCTAATAAATCCTACGCTTGAGATTATGTATGGTTCCCATATTTGAATATTTTCGCGAACATTTTTTTGAAAAATTGTAACAAATTCAAAACTTACATTCCATCAAAACCTGTCGTTTGATCAACTGTCTGAACTGCGCTGTTGGATCGACTTCTTTGAGTTGTGTGAAAGCATCCGCATAATTTTCGACATCCGGATCCCGAGATTTGCCTTCCGTATCGACAATTTCACGCCATAAATCTCGGGTGCGAGACTGAAAACAGATAAAAATAATAATAACAATAATAATAATAATAAAAAATCAAATTTTGTAAAAATAAATTTTTTGCTAACGTTTTTGAAGATTGGCATTGAAACGGATGCAGACATCTGCTTCCGGTTTTGGCAGAATTTTAGCATCAAACGTCGACACAAATAAGTTTTTCATACTTTTTGAAAAGTTACGATCTTCATTCTGTATTTTTGAGTCTCATATTCGAATCGAAATTGTCAAGTTTATGTTCAAGAAAAATGGACTTGTGTAGAACAAACACCGCAACCGTAGTAAAAGCTTGTTTCGAAGTCTAGGTGTACGCCTAAACCTAAACCTAAGCGTAAGGCTGAGTTTATACCTAAACCTAAAGCCAGAATTAAGCGTAAAAAATAATAGTCTAAAGCTCAAGCTGACTCTATTGCAGTCATACAGAAATACGTTCCGCACCTGATCTTTAAATGAGCCAGAAAAAGTAACAATGTTTACCGGTCGCTTTCAGTATGGTTTTGACTACTAAATTGTGCTTCGGAGTTGTGTTCGCAAAGCCACAAACATTAATGACCTCCGGATCCGGTATTTTTCACTTTATGTTGCTCCAAGCGATCCTTATGACTAAATTGGGTGGTCATTGTGTACGGTTCTCAAAATATTTCTGTGTTTCAAGACAAAGATTTAACGACGACGGAGCTGATCCATGTCCGAGGGGTCCATGTCAAGTATAGAGGCCTTCCCACAAGTAGACAGAGAGACTGTGGGAGTTAGAAACTAGAGCGCTTAGACTTAGACCTAGGCCTAGAGTTGGTTTACTCTTAGGCTTAGGCTTAGGCTTAGGTTTGGCCTTAGGCTTAGGTTTAGACTTTATGCTGTGTAGACTGGCCGTTATAGCTTACATGGTCGCCAAAAGCAACGGTAACCTTTGGGGCCGGTTTACCTTTGGGGTGGTTATCGTTATCTAAACGCATTGTTTAAGCTAGGTATTGCGAGCCACCTGGGACCGGGTTGTCCTTAAAATAGACCACTCTGATCAACCGGATATTAATTATACCAGGATAGTCAATTGCGTACCAGAAACGGGACGTTAACCGGATATAGGATAAAAATGCTTGCACAATTTTAAAATGTCATGTGCCGAATGAAAACTTACGAGACTCAAATTTGAATTTTTATTGTTGTAAAATGTTTTGATGTCGAAAATATTTTGTGGTATTTTTGAACTTTCGGTTTCTAATTTGTTAATTTCCTAAAAATTAAACAAATCACCAAATGAATGTTCTCAAATTACGACTGTCCCAAATATACGATGATGTCTACGCCCCAAACTGACCTTACAAAATCCAATTTCCGAATCGATATCGGCTTGAAGGGTTTGAATGTAATGAAATACCATTGGGAACGTCACCATACAAGCAGTCACTGCAATTGTGCTCAAAACGACAGCACCAAACGCAACCAGCCGAAGCTGTTTCGAACGCTCTTCGTAGCTTCCCATTTTCGCTGTTTCTTTCTGTTTCGTAATATTTGCTCGTCACTTGTTTCGAGTCTGCTTGTCCCTGCTTAAATTTGAGTTCACACAAACGAGAAAAAATGTGAACGACGTCGAACTTTTAAATCACGTGAGACACAACTTTCAACTCGCTCTTCACTCGGACAACAACAACAACAACTGCGACTCGCACAACTCAACTCTGGATATTGAAATGCTTGAGTGTTTATGCTCGCTTTATATAAGTTTAAAATTTGAAAAAAAACAACGTATAAAATTGTAAAAGAAAGTAATAAAATTGAATGCAAAAACAAAGTTTGATAAATGAGCTAAAATATATAAGATTACCAGTTTTTGACCTCAAAAACAGTTTCAAAGCCCCAAAACTGCAAGTTTGAAGTTCTTTTTATGTCAAATTACTCAGCTATTTTTCAAATTTAAGCCACACACATTTTTATAGCAAAAATGAAATTTCACAAAATTTACACTCGTTTACGATTAAATGAGTTTTTACTTGTGTCTTTGATGTTTTTGCCGTCAAATTATGAAAGTTGTCAAATTTGTCAGTGATCTTACCGCTAGGCAATCAGCGGCGTACTACTACATTACAGCGGGGGTATAATCTTAAATTTTGACAAAAAGCTCAATGTTGTTAGTTTTTGAAGCCTAAAAAACGTGCCTTTCTGTGGCGCCTCGAGAAATTTCGGTAAAAATCCCTCCTATGATCCGGAACGTATTCTTCGGTTGTGTCAAAAATGTATGAAAATTATTGAAAATTCTGTAATTTTAACAAAAAAGTATTTAATATTTTTCTAGAAAAACAACGAAAAAACATGACACGATTTATAAGTTGTACAAATTTCAAATTTTAACGACTTTAAAATCCGCTTAAACTGTGTTGTTTGTCATTTTGTATAACATAAAACGTGCGTCAAAACGTCGCCGCCGAGTGACACGTACGCAAACACTGTGGGAGGTACTTTTCGCTTTTAGTCGGTCCTGTTTTTTTCCAGTCTCTCCAGAAATTTTGGAGAAAAAATATATGAAGAGATTAGAAAATCAGGACAGACCAAAGAAAAACACTTTTTAACAGGTTTTAACCTTCTGGATTGCAGAGGTCAACAATTTTGCCTCGATTTCCATGCTTACCAAAACCCTATAAAACGGGCTATTTTCTTCAACGTAAGGTCTTACGAATTGTATTAAAATTTCTGCTTTAAAGCTTATCAAATAGATCCTAAGAGTCATTGCAGTAATTACCGACAATGTTTTGAACAGAAAATACTTTGTAGCAAAATATAAGAGTTTAAATTTTAAATTATTTTAAAATTTTCATTATAAGGATATAAGACTTCGCTTGAGAACGTGTTTGATTGAACGGTTTTACACCAACAAAAAATGAGGAAGTTTAAGAGATGCAAACGAGGAAGTAAAAACAAACTCGAAATATTTTGGTTTAAATGAACATAAAGTTAACAAAATAATAATAATAATAATAATAATAACAATAATACTAATAGTAATAATAATAACAATAACAATAAAAATAATAATAAAAATATAATAGTAATAACAATAATAATAATATTAACAATAATAATAATAATAGCAATAATAATAGTAATAATAATAATAATAATAAAAGTAATAATAATAATGATAACAACAATAATATTAGCAATAATAATAATAGCAACAGTAATAATAACAACAACAATAATAATAATAATAATAACAACAATAATAATAATGACAATAATAATAGTAATAATAACAACAATAACAATAAAATAATAATAATAAAAATAACAACTGTAACAATAAGGGTTATGCCTGCAAATGACAATCTGTATTCGGGTCGCGTTAGAAATTATACGGTTGCATTTAAGGACTTGGTATAAAACTGTTTGTACAGCAATTATCCTGCATATGCGTTTTGAACGTGTAGTTCGTAAACAGCTGATCCTATTAAGCTGTTTGGATCACGGATAATCCTAACGTGAATTAATGCTTACATCGATAAAATTTGTGCAATCACTCAAAGTACAATTGCATGCAAATACGGGGTACAGGGGCGGAACAGTATTATAAGCATATGCCTAAGCCTAAGCCTAAGCCTAAGCGTAAGAACGAACATATTCCAAAGAAGCCTAAGCTAGGGCTTTTAGGCTTAAGCTCAGGTTTATGCTTAGCTTTATGTTTAGGTTTTCAGGCAGGTATTGTTAACGTAGGCCGTATTCCCTTCAAAGTATTTTACTTGTTGAGAAGATATACGCAGAACAACAAACAAAGTGTTGATTTAGCATCAAGATGAGAAGGGTGTATTAGCGTCTAAGCTGGCATTATTTCCCATTATAAGGAGGGTTCCAAGTTCGCGTGGCTGTATGGACCATTTTTTACCTATCCGTAGACGTATTACAGTTTTTCTGGAAAAAACAAACAACAGAATTACTGTATCCTACTATAGTGACCCAAATAAGAAGACATCCTCAATTGTAGTCCCAATCAATGGAATCCTTTGGAGTTTTAAGATAAATATCAACCCATCCCCCCGTCTTATGCTGGTCACAACACTAAATTAATTTTGCATCTTTTTAAATTTATGTTTTTATTAATTTTAGAGCTACGATAATTTAAAATAATTTGTTTTTCTTAAATTTTTTGCTCATATCAAAATGTCACCTTAATTTGAGTCAAATCTGCAGTGACACGTCTTAAGCGTCATATTTACGTACCAGTTTTCTTTTACGTAATTGGTTCGAGTAAAAAATTTTTTAGCAATTTTTGCTAATATGATTTATAGTTTAAGGTTATAGTTGACAAATTATTAACAGGTCGGCAAGATTGAGTAGTTTTTATTGGTCATTACTGGTGAAAAAAGCTTACTGTAGAGTAGAATATTAATTTTTGATTGGCTTTGATTAAATAATTTATGATATTAGATTAATATTTACAGGTAGGAAAAAATGTCATTTTAAAACTTATTTTAATTTGTCTTAAATTCGATGCACACGAAACCAAGCTAGCTGTTAGTGTCTTTGGAAATTTTTAAATTTTTCTTGTAAGTCAAACGGAAACGGATGTAGTGACCCGAATAAGAGAGGGACTGAGATTTATTTGGCCTGTCCTGAGGATACCCGCCTGTTAATCGGTTACGAACTTTTATTTATTTTCAACGTGAGTTGTTTAATTAACTCAGAATGAATTAGACCAACTCAACATTCTGAGTTCTGATTCTCGTAACACAGACTGACTGATTCAACTCATTCTGAGTTAAAATCAGCTCACTGAATTTTACAGTGTAACGATAAGAGCTAGGCTTGAAGTTTTAAGGGTGGGTTGTAAGGGATTTAATTAATTTTGGATTTTAAGTAATCGCCTAGCAGGGTTAAATTCTTTCTGGGGGGAATGCGAAATTATGTCCAGGGGCACAGGGTCTCGTTGACTACCAAAACAGATGCAAACTTTTTGAGATGCTTTTATTTCAACGGCAAAATAACAAACAACACGGTCCGATGTATAGTGTCGGCCGTTAACGATAGACAAATAAACGAATATACTACAGTCTCCTTCAAAGAATTGTTTCAATACAATTTAAGACAAATTGTTTTAAAAATATAAAAAATATAAAATACAGAACATCATTGCTGTTTGTTGAGGGTAGATTATTATCTTTGGCATTTTTTCGGTTTTTTTTTCATTGGGTTTGGCAAAATTTCTGGTTTAGTAACCAGGTGCCAAACGAGCTTGAGGGCAATGGTCACAAGGGCCGTTCGGGCCTGGGTTACCACGATCGCCTTGACCACCAGGTCGAGCGCTGTTTCCCCGGCGACCAGGAGCGCCAGGACTACCTGGGGTACCAGGAGGACCAGGCCGGCCGTCAGAACCTGGGTTACCGGCATTACCCGACCGTCCAGGGGGTCCTGGAAGACCTGGTTGGCCGACTCCACCAGGAGGTCCACCAGCCGGAGTCTGTTGTCCAGGTCGACCTAGTGGACCACGGTTACCGTCTCGGCCAGGATTTCCAGGCGGTCCTTTAGGTCCTTCAGGGCCAGGAGGTCCTTCATCGCCTCGATTGCCTGACTGGCCGTCGGCGCCAGGGTTTCCTGGTGCACCAGACGGGCCTGGCGGTCCTTGTGGCCCAGCTTCTTGATCGCAAGGACATTGTGGAGGAAACAGAGATGAGACGCTTGGCGTAATTGCATCTGGCCCGTTGCTTCCCGGTTGACCCATGTCGCCGTTTTCACCATCTCGGCCGTCAGCACCAGGCGAACCCGGCGGACCCGGTTCACCTCTATGACAGGTACAACCTGAAATTAAAAAACTCAATTTGTTCATACGATTAAAGCTAAAATCTTCTATTATGGTTCAGTGCTAAAAATTGCGTTTGCTTTCTCGCTCGCTTCGCTTCCAAGGATTGTTCCCTATTATATATCGTATCCCGGTATTAATCCCTGTTTACTTTATATATACTTTTAACCGTTTTCGTATTATGAGAGAAAACATTGCACAGAAAGGGGTTTCTGGTATAACTCCGACCTCACGGGATTGGTAGGATTTATACAAATCTTAGCCAATCATATTCCGTTCCTAAACGGGGGCCAGTTGTAAACTGTCCCAAGGCACTTCCTATTCGACGGTTTACAGTGGCGTACACAAGTGGACCAAACTAGAATATATTCCTCCCAGAAATTTGTGAAGGGATGAAAATAATGGCACCTAGAGCCTAAAAAATAACACTATCCCATAGTTAATCGAGGGGGGTTCTGACGGGTTTCCACCCCCTCTGATCTGACCAGGAGGACAAAATTTTGTAGTACCAGGGGTATAAAATGTTGGGTTGTCTATGGAGCGAAATTTAAGAATATTCGAGGTGTAGAAAGGGTTACAAAATATTACGATTCCTGGAATGCCTAATGTTCGAAGAATACTTAATATAATAATATGTAATGATATTCATGCTTACATATAATTTGTATACTTTAAGCCTGACGCGTGTGAAACAAATGAAATATTTGAAAAGCCTCCGGCGCCGGCCACACCCCCTCCGTCGCCCGATGGCAATAAAATTTGGTCTCAGGGGTAACATTGGTGAAAAATTCCAAGCTACCAAGGGTACTAGATTAGGCTGGACCAAGGGTACTTGATCCCGACTTCCAGTCACTGTATGGAGCATACCCTCTCGAAATCGAATCCTCACAAAACTCTGCTTACATTCTAAATTCGCTTGACGTTTTGCAATAGGCCGTATGTGTACAGTTGGATCCAAGTCTTTAAGATATCCAGCCGCTTCCGTATATCGTTCCGGATCCGGATCCGGGGACCGCGATTCAATGTCGACAATTTCGTTCCAAAGATGTCGCGTTCGTGACTGAAAAATAATAAATGAAAATTAACCCTTTCCCACATGAATACTTTCAATTTCATATGAGATGTAATTTCAAGGTGAGATTCGAACCCCA
This sequence comes from Enoplolaimus lenunculus, assembly GCA_030248215.1. NCBI lineage: Eukaryota > Metazoa > Nematoda > Enoplea > Enoplida > Thoracostomopsidae > Enoplolaimus > Enoplolaimus lenunculus. The sequence continues at coordinate 32,862 of JASANG010003447.1, forward strand.
GTCTCACGGGTGGGAGGCGTTTACGCTGACCATTGAGCTTTAGGAGCTTGACGCTCGAGCACGAGTAGGCTCTCACGTCTTGCGGAGATTTTGCACTGGGCATATATGTTATATAGGTTAAACACTGCTTACAGTGTATGTATTGCTCGTACTATTGTATTTAGTTGCTCATAGTATACTCTATGAGTGAAAGGGTTAAAGCCGCTGGTTGCAACTTTGCTGCCCTATTTTGAAGACATCGTTTTGAACAGTAATATTAACTTTTAGGTGTTAAATAGCGTAGAATTTTTCAATTTTCAAATTTGAGCCTGATTTCAGGTTAAACTTTACGCTTAAGCTTTGGCTAAGCCTTGTGGGGTGAAAAATATTCATAAATATTGGTATAAAAGCGTCTACTGTCTACTTTATATAAAACAATGGTATATTTTTACAAATATACTTTGTAGACGTTAACAACAATGCGGGCGACGGTGTAAAATTTAAACTATTATTACAGAAGTTGGCCCGTGTAAAGGTCAGGGGTGGAAGGTGATTCTGTGAGACTCGAATAGAGTAAGCTTAAGATTTAGACTAAGTTATTCTGCTTACGGTTAGGATTTCGTATATAGCTAATTTTTACCTTACGCGTAGGCTCAGGCTTAGGTATACGCTCATTCTTACGCTTAGGATTAGGTTTTGGTATAAACTCGTTCTTACGCTTAGGCTTAGGCTTAGGTATAGGTTCATTCATACGCTTACGCGTAGGCTTAGTGTTAGGTATACGCTCATTCTTACGCTTAAGCTTAGGCTTACGCTTAGGTATAAGCTCATTGTTATGCTTAGGTTTCGGCTTACACTCAATCTTGCTTGTAAAGTCAACGAAAACCGTTATATGTCTCACTTGACAAATTTTTAGTCCCTCCTAGCAAGCTAAGCTGGCTACGGTGATGTCCTTAACCTGAAATGTGACGGAAGTATGCAAAAAGTCTTTACTTTACAAAATCCGATTTCTGAATCGATATCAGCTTGCAGCGTTTGAATGTATTGAAATATCATTGGAAACGTAATCATGCATGCAGTTACTGCAATTGTACTTAAGACAACTGCACTAAATGCGATTAGCCGAAGCTGTTTCGAACGCTCTTCGTAGCTGGCCATTGCGGTTTAATATACTTAAAAATCACTAATAGAACGGCCTAACAAACGTATCAACATCGGTGTGTAAACGGATAGTGAAAATAGCGGAACCGGATATCCGGTTACGTCCTGATAAACATGATTGGTTAAAATTTAAAACAATTTTTTGCACAATGCAAAATAACGACGAATCAAATGGACGCTTTTTAGAACTGTTTCACGAGCCGTATTTACGTCGATCAGCCGACCAATCAGAAATCGTTAACAGATGGGGAAAATGTTACTTTAAGGGGCTTAACAGTAAATTAGGCGTATTCTTAAGCCTAAGCGTTGCAAAAATGTGTTTCTAAGCCTAAGCCTAAGCCTAAGCCTAAGCCTAAGCAAAAACTGTAATCTAAACTCTAAACCAACTCTTTTATAGACCCACCAGAAGCGTGGACGCCCCTTAAAGTAACATGAACCTCTGATAGGATAGGAACTGCTATGAAACGAGTGAATATTTGTTTCCAAAAATAAAATTCCGTTAATCCACAAAAACAAATTAGCTCGCGGATCCATGTCCGTAGACGGGCTTCGCTCTGTTACGTCCGTCTCCGGAGCTGAGGCGCTGAGAAACATTCAAAATATTTCCGCCATTTCAAGCCTTTGGTGAATCAGAAACCAGTTTGAATCGGTGAGTTTGACTTAGGACCACCTGAAAATGAATGATTGGCAAATTTTGCTTTTGAGATTAAGACACTTCACATGAATTAGCTGTGATTAAGTCATTGGTTTATTCTAAGTTTGTTAATCGTGACAGGAGATTAAAAATTTTGTTTACTTTCAAATTTAATTTTGCTGAAATTCAACTCGAACTAACAAAATTGTGAACAATTAAGTGCTTGAGCTAGTATTATTGGAAATGGATTATAGAAAAACTTTTGCTGCAAAGTTTGTGAGAAAATCTAAAATTAAAACCACATCTAAAACTAAAACCAAACCTAAAACTAAAACCAAATCTAAACCTAAAACCAAATCTAAACCTATAACCAAATCTAAAACAAAAACCATATCTAAAACTAAAACAAAACCTGAAACTAAAACCAAATCTAAACCTAAAACCAAATCTAAAACTAAAACCAAATCTAAACCTAAAACCAAATCTAAACCTAAAACCATATCAAAAACTAAAACCAAGTAAAACTAAAACCATATCTAAAACTAAAACAAAACCTGAAACTAAAACCAAATCTAAACCTAAAACCAAATCTAAAACTAAAACTAAATGTAAAACTAAAACCAAATGTAAAACTAAAACCAAATCTAAAACTAAAACCAAATCTAAAACAAAAACCATATCTAAAACTAAAACAAAACCTGAAACTAAAACCAAATCTAAATCTAAAACCATATCAAAAACTAAAACCAAGTAAAACTAAAACCAAATCTAAAACTAAAACCAAATCTAAAACTAAAACCAAATCTAAAACTAAAACCAAATCTAAACCTAAAACCAAATCTAAAACTAAAACCAATTCTAAAACTAAAACCAAATCTAAACCTAAAACCAAATCTAAAACTAAAACCAATTCTAAAACTAAAAACCAAACCTAAAACTAAAACCAAATCTAAACCAAAAACTGTTGACCTAATCAAACGAAAACTACCACCTTTGCAGGCGCTTATATACAACTTCAGCAAAAATTCAATAAATATTTAGGTTAATGTTTAATTGTCGGACTGGCAAAAAAAACTTTTTGTAAAAATAAACGTTCCGTTGATAAATAATGTTTGACTGTGAGTTTTGAAAATCAAAATGTTGTCACAGTATTTTCACCAAAAATCTGTAAAATAATTTCACAAAATTTATAATTCCTAAAAATTTAACAAATACAATATTTGTTGATTTGAAAAACGAGTTTTCGCGTCGAATTTCGTCTTTAAATTTAGCAAAAAAAACTAATGTCTCAAAATACAGTGTTTTGTTCTAAATTTAAATTAATATTTATTTTTGAAATTTTTGCCCACTCTTGTATCATTCATTCTTGCTAAAAGTGATTTCAAAATTTATTTTTTAGCAATTTATTTAATTTAAAATGTTTTTAAATTAATTTTCGCTAAAATATTTTTTAAATTTGTTCGTCGATGCGTAATCATTCATATAAAAACATGGAAAAATTTAAGTAACTTTTTTCCGTTTACTTCCGATTAAATATACTTTTTTACAATATCAAAGTTGTATCAAAGTGCGAAAGTTGATTTAATTTAGTTTTTAACAATTTTTTAAATCTTAAACTTTTTAGATTTCTAAATCTACATTTGTCAGTTTTTCGCCTCGGAAGTGTACGCATTTCAAAGTATATATGTGAGTATGTATGTACTGTAGTGACCCGAATAAGAGGGGGTAATATGAGGGGGTCCCCATTTTGAGTCTCAATCAAAAGCAGTCTGTATCAGTTGCAATACCGCATATATATCAGTAAGCAAGGGCAGCGGAGGGCAGGTTGAAAATAAATAACAGACCGTAACCGAATAACTGGGGGTACCCTCTGGAGAGGCCAAATAAACATCAGTCCCCACCTCTTATTCGGGTCACTACAGTAGGTATAAATACATTTTCGCCAAAATATTTTATTGCGAAATGTTTTAATCGCATCAAATGTGTCAATCTCAATATAATTCACTTTTTGATTCGTACGAATTTAAACTGCGATTTTGCGTGAAAATGTGTTAAAAATGTTAAAAATTATTATATCTGAACCTTACACATAGTATTTTTTTAGCCAAATACATTTAACTTATAACGGAAATGCAACTTGGGTTTGAAAATTTTTTACGCCTTTGGTGTTAAATATTTACCAAATTTTTCATATCGAGTCATTTTAAATTTATGTTCAAAGTCGTAGATTTTGCTTAGAACTTTGTTGAAACAGAAAATAGTGAATTTTTTAACTGCACTGATCGTTGTGTATTGCTTGTCAGTTGATAATAAACTGAAACGTGAGTTGAATTGAACGAAGAGTAAATATAAACCCCTCCAGTTGTAAATCAAACCCGTAGCCAGCTCACCTTCCCAGGGGGAGGTAAAAATATATAAGGCGGGGCATTCAAGCGTTTTCAATGAGTTACAAGCAAGATTGAAAACTTTATAGGATGGGCTCAAAATGATTTCAGGGGGGCTGAGTTCCCCTGAGGCCCCTTGGTTACAGGCCAGTTGTAAAGTGAAGTTGAATTCGTGGTTTAAGTCCAGAGGTACCCAAACGGTGGACGAAGCATAGACATATATTCCCATCGTAATTGGTCCATAGACAATTACCAACGGACGTTTTACAGGCTTTAGAAAAACCTGTTGATCCAAGAAAAACATTTTGACGTTTCGCTATTCTCACAACCAACCGCAACATTTACACGCGATTTTGGCGTTTAGAAACGAACCCGTTCGCACTGCCGCTGGTTCAATTTTGAATGTAAGTTCAAAATGACAACCCATGTAAAGACCAGAGGCGGAACGTTTTTTTGTGAGAAACTGTAATAGAGTAAGCTTCAGCTTTAGGCTAATTTTCGGCTTAGAATTAGGTTTAGGATTAGGTACAAGTTAATTGTAACGCTTAAGCTTATATATGCATATGCTTATTTTTACGCTTAGGCTTATGCTTAAATCTTATAGTATAAACACATTCTTACGCTTAGGCTTCAGCTTAGGTATAAGCTCCTTTTGACGTTTAGGCTTACGTATGATTTCATTTTACCAATTCGGCTTACGTATAACCTCATTTTTACGATTAGACTTAGGTATAAACTCATTTCTACGCTTAGGCTTAGGTATTTCTTACGTTTTCACGCTATCCTTTTACGATCCTGCTGTATACATTGGCCAAGGAGATCAGTAATTTGTTTTAAAATCACATTTTTGTTGTTTTTTTACTGCATTAACAAAACATATTTTAGGTCAACAAATATAACATAACAACAATCAGATCCACGCAATATTTAAAATGTTACAGAAACACAAGGGTTGGGGGCAAAGTTGCACTGCAGGTAATTTACCCCCGTTCCGTTGATACGGGTTGCGCACAGCAAATGTAAAGAGTTTGCTATGGCTGTTAACAATTATACAATAACAAATAACGTTATATACATCATGTCTCCTTCGGTATAACTGGACTATTTAGCTCAAATCAACGCAAAATTACTTAAATTCTTTTATTTGAAATTTGGTTTCATAAAATGTAAAATTTAACCTTAAATAATGATTTTAAGATTTCATATTTACAAAAACAGTATTATTTATTTGAACAATTTTGTATGACTCAAATATTAAGTAAATTTTTGCTAAAAATACATTAAATTTTTGCTAAAAATACCAAAAATATTATTTGCCCGATTTGAGCCAAAATCGTCCAGTTGGAAAAAAATACACGGAAAAATGCTAAAATGAACTAAAAAATTTTTGTGTAAAAGTTGTAATTTCTACAAACCGATTATTGTCACAAGTTGAATTGTGTAGTGAATCCTGAGTTAAAACGTAGTTTGTTTATAGTTGACTTCATTATTTCGATGAAGTACATCAATCGTGTAAGATGTGGTAGAAAATTAATAGCCAGGCGCCAAACGAGCCGCTGGACAGTGGTCACAAGGACCGTTGGGACCAGGATTGCCTGGTTGGCCAGGTTGTCCAGGTTGGCCGTTGTTACCACGTCGTCCAGGGCCACCATTGCTGCCTGGTTCACCAGGTGGTCCAGGTCGACCATCACCGCCTGGGTTGCCAGCGTTGCCAGGTCGGCCTGGGCCTCCTGGTCGGCCTGGTTGACCCGGTCCACCTGGATTGCCGGCTTGGCTTCGAGCTTCGCCTGGTGGTCCTGGTTGTCCTCGATTGCCGTCACCGCCTGGGTTGCCTGGTGGGCCTTTGGGTCCTTGTGGTCCTGGTGGTCCAGCTGAACCTGGGTTGCCTGGGGCGCCGTCGTTACCAGGTGCGCCGGGTGGTCCTTTGGGACCTGGCGGACCGCCTGTGCCTGGATCGCCTTCGCATGGGCATTGCGGCGGAAATACGTTCTGTGGAAGAGACACTCGCGCGTCTGGGCCGTTGTTACCGGGTTCACCCATGCCGCCTGGATTGCCATCTCGGCCATCTGGACCAGGTGAACCTGGTGGTCCTGGTGGTCCACGATGACACGTGCAGCCTGAAATATATAAAAAATACTTATTAGTAAAAATGTAGTTCGACGCTTTTTGGTGATTTAAATACCATACCGCTGCTTATGATAGATTTTTACTAAATATTAATAATTTCTGCTTGCAATTCATTGTTCGCAAATCAGGAACGGAGTAGTGGCTGTTCAGTTTGGAAGCTGATAATTCCATTTAAATTTTTTGACTATTTGGCTTCTGAATTGTGTCTTAAACAAAACATTCATGAACCATTTTAAGAATTGTTTTTAAAAAACGTTTTTAGTTCACAGCCGTATGCAAAAATTAAGATTCAAATTTACAATACATTATTTATATGTTATAATAGTTATGCGCCGATCACAATATAAAATTTGCCTACAAAATGTAACTATCATAAGGTAGGGTTAACGCGTGACTGTCACGAGTTAACTCTACCTTATGACACATTTTGTGGCACGGGTAAATTTTATATTGTGAACGGTGCATTAAATCGGTTCAACATATACACACACATATATATATATATATATATATATATATATATATATATATATATATATATATATATATATATGACTAACAATTTAAGAATACTTATATATTTCACGAGTGAAACAATTATGATTGCGCATGATCCTAAATTATTTGCAAAGGCAGATGCGGCAACAGCGAGACAGGCTGTGGACTCCCAAGGGATTTGAGAAAATTTGTAATAAATTCGACCACAGGATGTCCTTATTCCGGCGTTCTGCTTGTAGCCATTTGATACATGCTTGTCCGTTATGTGCATATGCAATATAGTGCAGTACACTGTATGTACGCTAGCCGGCAGCATACGATCGACACATACAGTTGACGAAAAAAAGTGTTGGAGAGACGGACTTTGTGGCGCACTGGAAGAGGGCGTCCCTCGGAATCCTTAAGCTGAGAGTTCGAGTCACCGTTGTATGCTTGCTTTTCTAGCTGCTTAGTTAAAAGGTCTGAATTCCCGGTTATATCTGCGCTAACAGTGCTTTGAAACCTAAATTCGTCGCAAGGAAACTCATATTTTATAACCTAAAAACTTGACTATTACAACATACTTTGTTTAGTATAGTTTAGTAGCACATAGAGGGAATTGTTCTATAATTAGAAAATTTGCATACAGATTTTAAACATATATACACTAACACTTTTGCGCTTTTGAACAAAGGCGGACGACTTGTAAAAATTGTATAAAATACATAAAAGTTACGGTCCATGTAAAAATCAGAGGCGGAACGTAATTATGCGGGACTGCAATAGAGTAAGCTTAAGTTTTAGACTAATTTTTTGCTTGGCTTAGGCTAAGGAATATGCTCATTCTTACGTTTAAGCTTAGGCTTAGACATAGGCTTAGGAATATGCGTATTCTTACGCTTAGGAATAGGCTTAGGCTTAGACGTAGGCTTAGGAATATGCTTATAATACTGTTCCAGCCCTGTTCTATACATTGGCTAAGGTTACTTACATTCCTGCAATTGATAAGCTTGTCGCTTGTAGATGCGAGTATTACTCGATGGGTCTAACATTTTAAGCATTGACATTGGTTCCGCTAAATTGGTCGGTTCGTCGTGGTCGCCTTTGACAACTTCTTGAAGTAAAGTTCGCGTTGACGTCTAAAAGAGCAACAAATCACTGGAATCAAAATGGATATTTCCGGAAACGGATATGAAATCTTGAATTCACTGAAAAAAACAGATTTAAATTCAAAAACTTGTTAAAATTTTGAGTTAACTGTTTTTGGAAGCGCAAAGAAACGCGAAATGATTTGATAGGAACAGTAAGGCAGTGTCACAGATCAACGTTAGTTTGTTGGTAAAAAATTGCTTTTAAATGTTTCGAAATATTAAAGTTTCTTAAAAACGAATATTTAAATTTTGAAATTGCGTTCTTTTCTCGCGATGATAAATATACGAATTTGTAAATTTCCTAATTTTTTTGAAAAATTTTACACCAACACTGTATTAATTCTATTGAGTTGATTATAACTTAGTATCAGTTGAATCGACTTGATCTCAGATAGGAGTATTAGAAGTCAGAACTTTTAGTTGATTCAACTCATTTTGAGTTAATAATTAATCAACTGACCCGGAATCAAAGCTTTAATTTTGAGCAGATTAATAAACAACTCATTGAAATTTACCGTAATCCATTTACCTTACAAAATCCAATTTCGTTTTCGATATCAGCTTGAAGGGTTATGACATAATGGAATACCATCGGAAACGTTATCATGCACGCCGCAACTGCGACCGTACTCATAACCACAGCACCAAAAGCGACCAGCCGAAGCTGTTTCGAACGCTCTTCGTAACCCATTCTTGTCTCCAAATATCAATTCAAACCGTCAAAAACAATTCGATTTTACTCAAAATCCAAAAAAAATTGCTATAAAATTGCCAAAGTCTGTGCGATTTTACTGCACAACGCAAACTGCAATTCTTGCAACTAATATTATTTTATACCCGCGCAACAAGCAACAACACTCTACTACTCGACTCGCACACGTACGCTTAATGATTGCAATCTTGCATTTTGTTACGTTTATATATTCTCTTAAAATGTTATTTTTTTTTCACTTACCATCACTTATCTCTGCACCCTGTTTCTGTTAATAATATTTTAGCAAATTTTTCACCCTGAAGGAATATTCGTTTAGTTGGTTTTAGACTTTAAAATTTACTAATTGCAAAAAACGTTTTGGCGAAAAATATTTTTCGGACGACTTAAATTTTAAACATGAAGCAAGAAAATATCAAACTTTACGTATACTTTTTGTCGTTTAGTGCAAGACCGCTAATACTGACGTCACAGGGAACCGATTTGAAGCAAACCCCGTGACAAAGTTTCGCTCTCTACAATGACTAAAAAACGTGAACGTCGGTCAAAATTTCTCTACACCACCTAAAGATATATTCGTGCCCCGATGTAGTAAATATTTCAAATTGCGCAACTGTGTTGCTGTGTTTATTTCGAACGAAAGCTTGTCTTTTATTTTTAAACATTAATAAAACTTTTATGCCGGAAACTAAATTGTTAATTTCTAACCGAATGGATATTGAAAAATATTACAAAAACTAAAATTCAAAATATAACAAAAAAGGTTTAAAAACTACGACAAAACTGGTTCAAATTTTAAATTTTGCCTAATTTAAGACCATTTTGTTAGTTAAAGTTTGCCTATTTATACAAAATTTGGTATTTAAAAGAATGTCTTACAAAAACGTTTCGTCCAAAATAACAGTTTTGCAGTCATTTCGTCTGAATATTTATGCGATTGAGGTGATTTTTACACAAAATACTAAATCTATTGTAAAAGTTGTACGCTAGAATACATATTTGTAGATGAAAATAGCCGTACCCTCCGGCCGCAAGTGCTGTCTGGGCCGAGGCGAGCATACCACCATTTTTCAACAACTCAAAATTTCAATTCAAATTTAAACCGTTTCAGAATTTGAACTGTGCTGCATTCTTAGCAAAATTTTAGTTTTACGGGCATTTAAATTTAAAAAATGTTTATTTCACGCCTAATCTAAGGTTTAACAGATTATTTCTACGTTTATAAAGTGAACCTGAATCATATAGCTCGGTAAACCTAAACCTAAGTCTAAGCCAAACAATACGGACAAATGTAAGCCTAAACTTGAAGAGTAGCAATGTTTACATTCAGACTTATCAGGAATTTGATTTTTTCCTAAAGTAATAATTATATAAATGTTGTAAATATTATCGATTTTACCAGAAACACAATGAACCTAAATTTTTGATTCGTTATTTTTAGTTCCAGGCAAACTTCACGGAATTTTAAACTTAACCTAAGCCCATATTTTAGGTTTTGTCAATTTTTTGTTACTCATTTACTTTTGTTTTTTGTTACTCATTCAGTTTGTTTTATCTTTTTTGTTACTCATTTACCTTGTATTATTTTTTGTTGTTACTCATTTGCTTTGTTTTATCTGTTTTTGTTGTTTACTCATTTACTTTGTTTTATCTTTTTATGTTACTCTCATTTACTTTGTCTTATCTTTTTTTGCTACTCATTTAATTTATTTTATCTTTGTTTTGTTTATTTCTTTGCAAATGTTTCAACATTACTGTTGCTAAATTGTTGTTTTACTACAAAATTTTGTGCTATGACACATTTTCTGACAAAAGCCCTACAACTGTTATTTTTAACGACACTTTTAAGTTTAGTAAAATGGTAAATTTTGCAAAAAATCAAGGTTAACTGCAAAATATTGCATTTCGTTTTCTTTATATTTTGCCTAAGGGTGTTTTTCGCCGCGATAAAGCAAACGTCAAAACAAAATATTTTGCTACTGCATTTTTACGTTAAAATTAGAGACGACAAATTTAAATGATTTTGAACTTAAAATGCACGCACCTTCATACTTTTAAATTACTTAAATTAAGAAAATTAATAGCAACACTAAAAACAAGCAAAAACGGCGCTTTTTTTGCTTAAATTTAATTTGATACAACGAAGACAGTATTTTTACGTAAAATTATTGAGCTGCTGAGAAATTTTTTACAAAGACACTAGAAAAACGTACGCCAAACTGGGATCCATCATATTTTCAAATAGGCATTTCGTACACATTTCACCACCAGGGCTTTGACCTTAGGTTTGGAAAATATGTTTAGACTTAGGCTTAGATTGTTTCTAAACTTAGGTCGAAGCCTATGGATGGGAAAGTGTACAGGAACGTCGACTAGCGCCTTTGACCAATCATTTTGCGTATATTCTAGAAATTAACGTGATTGGTTGATAATGCTGGCTTGTCTCTGCATTGCCGGATATAAGTATCACCCATCATTATTTCTTGATCGGTTTTATATTACTTTGGCACCCCCGAATGCTGACCTTTAGGCACATTTTTCGCGTTTGACTTTGCCTAAATCGTGAAGTGAAACTTTGGCTTCAGCTGTTTTTGTTCGTTTGTTTGAAAATCTATTACTATAGTTGGCGATATGTGCTACACGCAGTTGAAATACGTCTTTAGAGCCATGTTCCTACGTGAGAAGGTTCATGTAAAGATCAGGAGCGGAACGTTTTTTGTAGGACTGGAATAGAGCAAGCTTAAACTTTAAAACTAATTTTTTGCTTGGCTTAGGTTTTAGACTTTAGCTTAGGAATATGCTCATTCTTACGCTTAGGCTTAGGCTGAGGAATATGTTCATTGTTACGCTTAGTCTTAGGCTTAGGAATATGCTTATAATACTGTTCCGCTCGTGTTCTTAACACTGGCCCATGAGAACACCAGATGTTGCATGTTTTATTATATCAAAGTACCATAATCAACAAAGCAAACAAACAGACCAGGTCGATGTAAAATGTCGACTGAATAACGATTAACAAATAACGTTACACATTGTCTCCAATATTAACACAATTACAAATCAATACACAAATTGCACTTACAAGCCAGTGTTAGAAAATAAATTTATTCAAAAACAGCATTTTGTCTAAAATTATTAAAATTTTCTGGCTTAGGCTCTCGTATTTTTCGATAAGCCAGTTCAGTTTTGTTATGCTTTGAGCTTAAGATTAATGTTTTTGATATATGTAAGATTGAATGCGTTTTGATAAAAATATTAGCTAAATCATCTCCTAACGCTGACTAAAAACAACAAACAAACGCGAATGACTAGAAAATTTGCATACTGAAATAGCATAAACTACTATTCTAAGCGAATGAAACTAAATCACTACTTTAGGCAATTGTAATAGAGACGGGACCGGCTTAATAGCCAGGAGCCAAACGAGCAGCTGGGCAATGGTCACAAGGGCCGTTTGGACCAGGTTGGCCTGGTTGACCTGGTGAGCCTGGGTTGCCGTTGTTTCCACGTCGGCCTGGTCCACCGGGAGTACCCGGTTCGCCAGGTGATCCAGGTCGGCCATCACCGCCTGGGTTGCCAGCGTTGCCAGGTCGGCCTGGGCCTCCTGGTCGGCCAGGTTGACCGGGTCCACCTGGATTGCCGGCTTGCGCTCGAGCAGTGCCTGGTGGTCCTGGTGGTCCTCGGTTACCATCGCGACCAGGGTTACCTGGTGGCCCTTTTGGTCCTTGTGGACCAGGTGGCCCGTCTCGTCCTGGGTTGCCTGGGGCACCATCGCTGCCGGGGTTGCCAGGAGGGCCTTTTGGACCAGGTGGACCGCCGCCACCAGCTGCGCCTTCACATGGACACTGTGGTGGGAATACGTTGACCGGAAGTGAGACAGTGGCATCTCGGCCGTTATTGCCCGGTTCGCCCATACCTCCATCGTTGCCGTCACGGCCGTTTACACCTGGAGCTCCAGGTGGCCCTGGTGGTCCTCGATGACAGGTGCAGCCTGAAAAATTAAACCACAGAACGATTAATATAAGCGTAGCCATAGATATCGAAATCAACATTAGTAGGATAAATTAACTGCCGGCATGTAAATATACCCTCGAAAATTCTGTAGCCGTGTGAAATGAAAAATGTATTCTATTGCCGTCGAAATAGGGCGAAAAGTGCTAAAACGTTCGAACGCATACACGGCAAAAATGGTGAATCAAATTGACTCTCTTCTAAATACGCTTTTCGAAACTACACAAATTGAGTCTAAATTCGAATCCACCAGAGTCACATTCGACTCACTTAGTCGCACGTTTGACTCTGGCGGAGTTGAATTTGGCTCAGTTTGTGTAGTCTCGAAAAGCTTATTTTGGAGTCATTTTGACTCGCCATTTTTTGCAGTGTCCATGCTCTATTTTTACACTTGGGGTGTCAAGGGAAGGTACAATAGTTTTTGATAAAAGCACCAAATGGCCGTTTCGGTAGCTGGAGCACAAATGCCGAGAGTTCGGTATAACCTGATGGCATTCATGAAAACCCGTTTTCCTGTCCGGTCAAGATTGTTTAAAAGTGGCACACTGCAAAAAATGGTGAGTCAAATTGACTCTCTCCGAAATAGGCTCTACGGGACTACACAAACTGAGTCAAATTCGACTCCGCCAGAGTCAAATTCAACTCACTAAGTCGCACGTTTGACTCTGGTGGAGTCGAATTTGACTCAGTTTGTGTAGTCCCGTAGAGCCTATTTCGGAGAGAGTCAATTTGACTCAGTATTTTTTACAGTGCACAATACCAAATCAGGATATATTTTAATTTTCGCTCATAGGGAAATGCTGTATTTGTTGCCTACTATTGTTCCGATTATTTGGCAACTAAACAGTTTTTAAGCTTTTAATTTGTTAGGAAGTTTGAAATTCAACACATTTTTTGCATTTGATTATCCCTACTTCTGTAGCTATCTGGAAATATGCATTTGTACGAGTTCGCCGGTATGAAAATCTACCGCTAACTAGCACTATGTGCTATACGCATATTTTATGAATATATATGTGCCCTGTATATATAGTCTTAGTCTTAGTTTTAGGCCGGTCTGATGCAAGTTTGGCAAGAACCTATACTGCAAAAAATGGCGAGTCAAATTGACTCTCTCGAAAATCGGCTCTACGGGACTACACAAACTGAGTCAAATTCGACTCCACCAGAGTCAAACGTGCGACTCAGTGAGTCGAATGTGACTCTGGCAAAGTCGAATTTGACTCAGTTTGTGTAGTCCTGTTGAGCGTATTTCGGAGAGAAAGTGTAAATTTGACTCGCCATTTTTTGCAGTGTATTTGTATAACGGTTCAAGATGACTGTAACTTTTCGTATATTCAGTATTCCCGTGGGTACCAACTTTTGAAAATATTCAAATCTTGCTCGTTTGAAATTAGTACAAAAAATACTGCACAAATTCAGCTTTGAAATTTAAATTATTGAATTCAGTTCAAAGATAATCTTAAAATACATTTATATATCACAATTTTGTCGTTTGTAAAATATGTGAAAATTTAAACGAGATTTTTTGAAAAAATTCACTATTAAACTTACATTCCATCAAAACCTGTCGTTTGATCAACTGTCTGAACTGCGCTGTTGGATCGACTTCTTTGAGTTGTGTGAAAGCATCGGCATAATTTCCGACATCCGGATCCGGAGATTTGCCTTCCATATCGACAATTTCACGCCATAAATCTCGTGTGCGAGACTAAAAACAAATAATCCAAAACTGAGTTCGATAATTTTCAATAACACTTGATTTGAACGGGTGCCAAATTGTTGACAGAACGCTAAATCAGTTTTTTGACAAATGCGTTAATAACCAAAAAGATAATTCGGGTAGAAATCAGTGTCCGTTTCACTCAAAGTTGGTTGTAAATTACATAATAGTAATTTTCCAACACAAATATTAAAAATTCAACCAAAATTTAAAACATTTTAGTTCAAAGTTGTATTAAATTTTAGAAAGTCCGGTGAATATTTGCCTATTTTAATTGTATTAGCAGCTGCTGTACTGATAAACTCGATGTTCTTCGAAATGTTAAAACCAAACAACCATCTCAGAGGGAACTACTCTATAATCCAGATTCACTGATCGTATTATCAAATGTGTCGACCCTCTACCATTACTACACTGTAAATTCTAGTGAGTTGATTATAACTTAACCCCTTCTCACATTGAGTTGCCTATAGGCAACTAAGCGCAGTATATATACGTTAAATAATATATATCGCACCGTGTGTAACAGTTGCAATACGTATGCATAATACTCAATCACCACAAGACGTGAGAGCCCCCTCGGGCTCGAGCGTCAAGCTCCTATAGCTGAGTGGTGATGGTATACGCCTCCCACTCCAGTCACTGGAGTTCGAATCCTAGCATAAAAGTAGGTCTCAGGGTAAATAGAAAATATTCATGTGAGAAAGGGTTAAAATACGTTGAGTCCACTAAGTCTGAGCTGCGACGATCAGAACTCAGAATTTTGAGCGAATTTAACTCATTGTAATTTAAATTAATGGACTCATCCGGAATCAACTAGACAACTTAGAGCCAGAATCAACTCAACTCAGAGTGATAATCAACTCTGACTGAGTTAATGTTTCCTGTTGTAATATAACTCAGAAATAACTAAACTCGCTGTCTGAGTTGTATATAAGCAACTCACTGAAATTATTGTGTGCAACTGACCTTACAAAATCCAATTTCCGAATCGATATCGGCTTGAAGGGTTTGAATGTAATGGAATACCATTGGGAACGTCACCATACAAGCAGTCACTGCAATTGTGCTCAAAACGACAGCACCAAAAGCAACCAGCCGAAGCTGTTTCGAACGCTCTTCGTAGCTTCCCATTTTCGCTGTTTCTTTCTGTTTCGTAATATTTGCTCGTCACTTGTTTCGAGTATGCTTGTCCCTGCTCAAATTTGAGTTCACACAAAAGAGAAAAAATGTGAACGACGTCGAACTCTTAAATCACGTGAGACACAACTTTCAACTCGCTCTTCACTCGGACAACAACAACTGCGACTCGCACAACTCAACTCTGGATATTGAAATGCTCAAGTGTTTATACTCGCTTATATATTAATGTTTACGCTGTCACATCAAATTTGCATTAAATTTGTTACAAAAGGTCAGCCGTGCAGTCGTGTTTTTTGCAAATTCATTAATTTTAATAACAAAAACTGTTTTCCTTACAAAAAACCTGTCGCCAAAATGTAAACTAAACCTAAAACACTAAACATGACCCAGTTACTATGAATTTTACAACATTTCTAAATATTATTTTTTGATTTTTCAGTTTGTTACGGATAAAATTTGAGCGAAATTTTTGCGTCTGTAACTGAGGTAAAAGCCAGTAATGGTAAATTTTGCATACATTGCGACTATATTTAATATTACAAACGGTCAAATATTAAAATTTCACGCAGAGCTTTGAATTTGAAAGAATTTGCTGCGAACCTTAAATGTCAAACTGTATCAAATTTTTTAAAAATTAAAATTTCACCTTTTACTTGCGATCCTTATGAAATTTTAGCCAAAAGCGTGAATAAATTATTGGAAAAACGTTATATTTTACTCCATTGTAAATATGTTTTTAGGATACATTTTATTAATATTTATATATATACATACATATATATGTGTTTGTGTGTTCTAGGGTTTAAACAGAACAAACAAATACTTATTGTAAACAAAAAAGATATGAAAATTTTGCCCACAGTTTTTAGTATCAACCTTATGTTCTATTAAAGACCAGAACCATAAATTAGCTGGTATGCAGAAACATGACTTTATGTTGACCTGAAGCTTAACTCGATTTCCGACTTAAAAGTTTACGGGTGGAGATTTTTAATAAATTGACAGCCCCATGCGGTGTCAACTATCTCGTTGCAAAGTTATTACTCGCTGTAATGAGCTGATTATTAATCAACTCAGCAGTAAATATGCACATCAGAGTGGTAACAGCAGTATAAATATACTGGTGAGAATATAGGTCTAAAGCTAAGCCTACACTGCAAAAAATGGGGAGTCAAATTGGACTCACTGAGCAACTCAGTGAATCGAGTTTGACCTTGGCGGAGTCAAATTTGACTCAGTTTGTGTAGTCAGGAAAAGCCTATTTCCGAGAGAGTCAATTTGACTCCCCATTTTTTACAGTGCAAGCCTAAGCAAAAACATAATACTCGAGCTTGTTGAGCCGACTCCGAGTGATTTGAATAAAAACAGATTGAGTTGAATAAACACAAAATTCTGAGTTCTAAAAGTCTTAATTTAGTCTGAGTCGCACAACTCATTATGAGTAACACTCATTGGAACGTACGGTGAGTAGCTTAAAATTAGCGCAGACTTCAAAAAGCACTGATTATTAGAAAAAATGAAAATGAGTTTTGAAAACCTTCAACTTCCACTCTCGCTACTACCGATTGTCAGCCGACATATCACATGTTAGTAACTGCATTTTATGCAATTTTAACTCTTGAAATTTTACAGGTAAGCAAATATTCAACGATTATCCCACTGGAGTGGGGCTTAGCTTCCACTGGAGGAGAGCTTAGATCCCACTGGAGGAGGGCTTAGATGCCACTGGAGGAGGGCTTAGATCCCACTGGATGAGGGCTTAGATCCCACTGTAGGAGGGCTTAGATCCCACACGAGGAGGGCTTAGATCCCACTGGAGGAGGGCTTAGATCCCACTGGAGGAGGGCTTTGATCCCACTGGAGGAGGGCTTAGATCCCACTGGAGGAGGGCTTTGATCCCACTGGAGGAGGGCTTAGATCCCACTGGAGGAGGGCTTAGATCCCACTGGAGGAGGGCTTAGATCCCACTGGAGGAGGGCTTACGTGCAGGTATGTTGCGAAAAAATATTGCAGTTTTGCCAATTTTATTCTGAGAGCCGTCCGTCCCAATAACAACAAAAGTTAACGTGTAAATGAACTGCAAAAAATGGTGTGTCAAATTGATTCTCTCCGAAATAGGCTCTGCGGAACTACACAAATTGAGTCAAATTCGACACCGCCTGAGTGAAATTCGACTCACCCGAGTCACTCAGTGAATCGAATTTGACTATGGCAGAGTTGAATTTGACTCAGTTTGTGTAGTCCCGAAAACTATAATTGGGAGAGAGTCAATTTGACTCACTATTTTTTACAGTGTATGAATCACTTTTGCTACGGGCTGAAATTTTGGTGAAAATTGTGGACCAGCGGGTACAATCAGCGGGTACTAGAAGACTGCAGGAACGGATGGGACAGTCGTTCATCCGGAACAGCAGGACAGCCGGGACAGCATGGCACCGCGGATAACAGGACACGGGAAATGGCCGGGACAACACAGCAGCCGGACATCTAAGACAGCATTCTCATCCTTGACAGCCGTACAGGAAGACGACCGGGACAGCAGGACAGTTAGGACAACGTAACACAATCGGAAGAGTATACAACCTGACAGCAGGACAGCCGGCAGACACTATACAGCTGGGACAGCAGGACACATAAAACAAAAATGTAAACGGGAACTGTCAATACAGTACATCAGGACAGCCGATACAGTAGGACACTAGGATAACAGGACTGTAAGAACGGCTATGACATCAGGATAGCAGGACACGCGGGATCGCAGGATAACTGGCACAGCAGGACAACCGGACTGCAAGACAGAAACAACAGCAAGACAGCCAGCGCAGCAGGACTGCTGGGCCAGCATGAAGCAATACAACGAAGCCAACCGGAACAACAGGACAGCCGGAACAGCAGGGCAACCACGACGGAGGACAGCCACAACGGATAGGATATAGCTGGGACAGCATACGCTGGGCCGAGCGTGCAGCAGGACATCTAATAAAAGGACACAAAATTCACACAAACTATTTGCGCATTTATAGTAGAATTATACTTCGCAACTTCTGTATTGACTCACTGGCGTATATTCTAAATCTGGTATCTATATGGGTTCACGTTAAATGTCTAGCAGTCTGGAAACCGTTTTGTTCGCGTTGATCCTACGTCGACACAGAGTATTCTGAGCTAACAAGGGGTTTGAAACAAAAAATCAAGTTAGTAGTTTGATTTGAACATAGTCGTACAACTTTCGCAAAAGAACAACTGAAATTAGTTTTAGAATAAC
This sequence comes from Enoplolaimus lenunculus, assembly GCA_030248215.1. NCBI lineage: Eukaryota > Metazoa > Nematoda > Enoplea > Enoplida > Thoracostomopsidae > Enoplolaimus > Enoplolaimus lenunculus. The sequence continues at coordinate 51,629 of JASANG010003447.1, forward strand.
TAATAAGCGTTAAGAACTGTTGCTACATTTTCGAATGCATTACACTCGAATTAAAGACTGAAAGAAATTCATTGAAAACTAATTGCGAAATCAGACTAGCAAATGAAATATGTCTGTTAGTGTGTGTTCTCACCATTTGATGCAGGTGGCGAAAAAATAATTTCCTATAGATGCAAGTCATCCTCCACTACAGTGATATAAACGCAATACAACATTATATACTTAGCTAGTTGTGCGTATTTCCGATTTGTATAATGTGTTGACAGGTAAATTTTGCAATTAGTGGATTCAAATTTTTTTGACAGGGGCCACGCCTATACCATGCTTAAAGATCAGATAAGATACAACATTACGTCATGATACGAATACTTACCCTTTATAGGCCAGCGCTTCCAACTGTTAAAATTTAAAAAAGGTCTGAAGTTGTCGACCTATGCTATTTTGATTAGCAGAATTGTTGGATCGATAAACATGGTATATCTACTGCAAAACTGATTACTTTTCCGTTTAAATTAAAGCTTTATGACGTATATATAAAATGCGGTGATAGACAGTACACTGTACGTAAATTTGCGCTCGTAAAATTTAATTTACCTTTGTTCATTTAAGATAAACTTTTATTTTCGTGATTATACTATATTGTTAAGTACATGCATGTAAAACGCGGTATACCTTTGTTGCTGATTATTGCGTAACGTATCTCTATAAGTGCCTTGTTAACGCCGAGCGAGCGGTGTTCAATATGGGTCTTCTAAGCATACTGAGAAAGATGAAGGAAAAGGAGAAGGAAGTAAGATTTTTGCTGTTAATATGTGTTGTTTATCTCTAGCCACATACCTTTTTAATAACGCAAATGGTCGCATCATACAACATCATTGCAAGGCTCGGTGATAGAAACGTCTGAATTCACAAGCAGAGGCGGAAGCTGCAAATTTTATATGCGCTGCTGAGTATAAATGTATGATATTCTTAATAGTGTCGATTATGTGCAGGCAAATAGTGCGCAATACTTTGAATATGGTCCTTATTTCTATTCTTTTCGTTCCGTGTTTTGGACTTCCTTGAAAGTGGAAGGCAACGCTTAGGGTTGCTAAACAAATCAAGGATAAATAAACCTGTTCCGATTTTGTAATGATGCGTCTGGACTCCAAAAATTGCTCAAACCACAAGTGTATAGCGCAATAAAAGTTAAAACTTAATCCTACTAAATTATGAAATATGCGTACTTACTTTATGTATAATTGCTTCCTGGAACATAATTGCTTCCTGGAACATACATTTGCCACTTGGTTCTGATGGATAGTATAAACCTCGAACGAAAAACATTGAGATTATGATTTAGTATACCTGCTTACCTAGTTTTAGGTTCGGCTTTTGATGCTTGGTCTTGACAACGCCGGCAAGACAACAGTGTTGAAAAAGTTCAATGGTGAAGATGTGAACACCATTTCTCCAACTTTAGGCTTTAATATTAAGGTAAAAGCTAAGTATGTGTTTGTTTTGCTGTGTTATAATTAGAGTGAATGAGCGGTCTTAGACGAAAGTATGCTTCTATAAGCGGTTTGCGTGGTGAAACAATGTACCACCACACGTTGCGTTTTTCTGTACCCCCGGCTATGTACAAACCCCATAGAAGAGTGCTATTGAAATCACACCGTAGCAATCCAAACAAAACCGTAAAATAGACGTTTTGAAACTCTAAAGTTTATTTGTAGATTCGTACGTAACTTGCCAAAATCCTCAGCTGATTGAAAAAGTCAACGGATTGCGAATCAATCCGCGATACAGCATGAGTATCTAAGCACAGGCACTTCCTTGTATTAGCAGTAAAAATTTGACCATCCTAATTATCTTATCATTTTACTATGAACTTTTCTGGAATATTTTGCAATGTGGGTAAGATCTTGTTCGTTTTCTCCAATTCATGTTTTCATTTTGCTTCTGATTGGGTGACGAATGAAATTTATAGAGATTAATACTTGGCGTTAGTTGGATGGTGATATTTAAACGGATAATACTTAACTGTTGCCGCATTTCATGGAGTTTATCGAGATGTTTGAAATGCCAAACATAATTACATTAAATAGGAAGTAAATATAAAATTCGCCTGGTATAAGGTGGACACTGTTCTAGATGTAACCAAGTGGGTTAACTTCGAAATCTGGTGCGGTATGCTCAGTAATGTGTTGCACCAGCGTATTACCAGTTAGTAACATTTTTCAAACAAGTAACGTACGAAAGCCCTGACACTAAAGTTTTACATAGTACTTAAATCAGAAGATTTTAATCTCAAAATGTGCCGAATTTCATAACTCATCAGTCTTTAGTTCAAAACTAATTTATCTGGTACTAAACTGGTAATATGTGCTATACGCATTTGAGAATACAGCAATTAATCTTGCAATGAAGTTTTGTAGACGCTTGAGCATCGCGGGTTCATGCTCAACGTATGGGATGTCGGTGGTCAAAGTTCGCTACGATCGTATTGGCGAAACTATTTCGAAGAAACCGATGGCGTAGTCTGGATTGTTGACTCTGCCGATAAATTACGACTTTCCGACTGTCGAAAGAACCGGCTGAAGAACGCAGCGGGGCGACCGTGAATAAACAGGTTCCTGCGAAGAAGCAGGGCCAACCGAAACAACTTACCGGGACCGGCAGTGGGGGCTTTTTTTTTCTTTCTTTATCTCTTGTTTTTATATACGAGCGAATACGTTTCGAAAATAAGAAGACAACTGTCGTAAAGAACTTTCGGACGGCTTTTTTTTTTGTTGTTGTTGGAAGAACGGCTAGCTGGGGCGACGCTGCTTGTGTTTGCTAATAAACAGGTATGTTTCCTGCGTAAGAAGCAGGGTGCAACCGGAATTGTCGAAATGTATGTGTTTGGCTTTTAGCCTTGGAATTTTGAATCTCTTTAGATCTTTTTGAATTTAGTAACGATTAGTTTGTTTTTAGGATCTGCCCGGAGCAATGAGCGCCGCAGAAATTGCCGATTATTTAGAACTTCAAAAGATTGTGAGTCATCATTGGAAAATACTGCCGTGTTCGGCGATTACCGGCGAAAATTTACTCGAAGGAATTGATTGGTTGATTGATGACGTTGCGTCTAGGATTTTTACCCTGGATTGAAGAAGATGGGTAATTGTTCATGGAGACGAAGTTGAAATTCCGAGAAGAAGGGTTCGTCTTGGGTAGCAATGTCTGAATAAGATTGGAGGTGTAAGAAATGCAGTCGGTTTGGTGGTAATGTTTGTTTGGTATAAAATTAATTGCGCTGAAACAAAAGATAAACATTACATTGTTGAGCGCATTGCATGGTATACGGATTTTTGCTTTGGATTAAAATAGATCAACATTTTATAGAGACAGAGTTGAAATTATTACGACACAAACATTGCCTTGCGGACAACGACATTTGCCTGCTATACTGATCTGAAATTCACTGTACTGCAATATCATATGATATTCGAAATATTGTCTGTCAATATCATGTGACATGGCATTCTTGAAAATGTCTGGTGTTAGAAACAGACGCAGATACTATTCAGTGTTCGAAATCATTTACTGCTACTTTAACTTTTTACTATTTTGTGAGTTCGCGCAACTTACATTGCATAGTCGAGTTTTGGAGTATGATATGATATTGTCATAAATATTTCTTGGTATCATGTGACATATGTATACTTGTATACCATAAATACTTGAGATCAGTATGGTATGCCGCCAGTCATGTGACATCTACATTTTGTCGTCATGCCAGCTGCTTAGAAGAGAACATATCGTGCTATGGTTGAATGATCCTGGACAAACACGTGCTGGGCTGCCCCAGTTGCAATGTGAATCCCGCATAAATACATAAACTGCAGCCGTTGTGTGTACGTGCAAAGTTATGCGTTCTGTTAACAACGATAAATAACGTTGTAAGCCCGGTCCATGTTAATTATAAGGGACTGCGAAGTGCGAAACAGGGAGACTGGTTGACTTTGAAGAAAGACCGGCAGGTGTAGGTTTAACTGGGCTGGCACTCATAGTTGACATGTGTCGTAACCCAAAGCGATGATATCATTCAGTCGCTGCTGATTGTGGCGGTTTTAAAGCACTTTACTAGCTCTTCAGGATTTTATAAGTTTAATTCATTATGCTATGTATATTGAGTATCTTAGTATATGTGCTTTAAAATTCAATAATAATTCGGGTCAATGTTACTTTTAAGGGCGTAACAGTAGTTTAAGCGTATTCCTAAGCGTAATCATAAGCGTAAACGTTGCAAAAATGTGTTCCTAAGCCGAAGCCTATGCAAAAAATGTAATCTAGAATGGAAACCTACTCTTTTATAGACCCACCAGAAACCTGGACGCCCCTTAAAGTAGCTTGGGTTATAATTCGCAACAAAGAGATGTGTATGACAAATTGCGTATTTGGACAATACTTATGCTTTGGCATGGAATGGTAGTGACAAGAAATTGGCATTATCCCAAGTCTAGTATCCTCGTTAGGGTGATGTTAAAATGTGCGTTCAATTTTTATAACAACGCCTTGAAAGTGGACAGATTTGTTTTGGTGATATTTGTTAGCGGAAGTGGTAGCTCATTATCTTCGAATAACTTCAAGAATTTCGGGGATACCACTATACGGTATTAACACCCGAGTGACTAAGTTTGCCGACGACACTAATATTTTTCTAAGTAGGATTTCAGATATAAGTGTGGTTTTTGATGTTTTTGAAAAATTTCAAAAGGCCTCTGGCAGCCGACTAAAGGAAACTAAAACACAGATACTATTAATGGGCGATCTAAGGAACGCACTTGTACCCCATCAATATGCACGCTTTATTGTTGAAAGAGTGAAAATTTATGGCCTTTGGTTTGATTCAAAGGGACTCGATGTTCCTGAAAATTGGATAAAGTGCTATGAAGCAATTGCAAGTCTTGAACAGCGAATACCGCCCCGAAGTATCTCTGTTTTTGGAAAAATCCATCTTGTTCACATTTATTTTTTGTGTATGTTTAATTATTTGATAAAATTAGTAACACCCCCTGAGCAACTAGTGAAGGAAACTATCAATGTGGTTTATAAGTGGTTGTGGTACCCGTCCACCGCTAGTATTATTAGAAGGGATATCCTGTTTTTACAACCTAGTCACGGCGGGATAAATTTCCCAAATATTTTCGTCAGACTGAAAGTGAATCGTTTAATGTTTTATATTCGAATATTAAGAGGTACCGAAGTTGTGAGTTGGAAGAGATGTTTCGAACATTTCTTTCGGCAAGTTCAGTTTTCGACTAAACGTCAACTGAGACGCCTTGATGTACCGGAGTTATATAAAGAGATACGGATTGCAATGATTGAGTCATCTTTTAAAAATGGATGGAAATTTTTGTTGGTTTTTTGGCGAAAAGTTATCCTTAAAAACGGTGTCGGCAAATAAATTGTATAAAATGTGGATACACGCTGTGTATAAGGGACTCATGCATCCTAAACATGTTTTTTGGCGAGACGAGCTAGGAGTTGAACCTATTTTTGTCGAGCGATCATGGATATGGGCAAAAGCGAAATGTGTTGACGGCTCTGCGCGAGACGTCCATTTTAGGTTAAGACACAAGTCATTGTATACTAATCACCGCACTAGTCATTTTACAGATGGGACAAATATATGTTCGTTTTGTTATTTGGATGGAATTGAAGTGCGGGAGGATAATGTTCATGTGTTTATTTATTGTTTGCGGGCGCAAGAAATTAGTTTTTTCATTACTCCCGTTTTGCAACAGGTAGCTGGAGTAAATGAAATAACGATTTCGGATTTAATTTTGGGACGAAATATTCACGACCCATTAAAGAGAATAGCTTTTAATTTCATCGTCCAACATGCACAATTGGCAATATGGAGTGCTCGATGTAAACTCGAGTTTAACAATGAAAATGTCTGTGTTGTTGATGTTTTTCAGGAAAATGTTTATAGAAATTTGTGCAAACTTAAGCTGTATCTAAAAGAAGAATGTTTCTTAAGGTTTTTGGAACAATAACCCGACAGAATGATAGAGCATGCTGGGTTTTCGAATGTCTTTTTCTCAGCGTACCTGATTTGTAGTTTGTTTTGAAACTAGGTTTCTTGTGTGCTTTTTAACATATTTGCTCTGAATAATATCCTTGCAAGCAGAGTAGAATAATGGCTAATTTTCAAGGACCTTTGTTATGTTATGATAATATGTTGTTGCCTTCTTTGGTTTATATAATTGCTTTCGTTGATGTAAATGTGGTTTATCCTTTTAATAAAACCCGGGGTGTTCGGCAAACGAGCGCTTCGGACTTAAACTAACTTATTAGACTGGCATTGTTTTATTCATTGAGCGAATATCCAACTAAACTACATACAAAATAAATTATCATTAGATACCAAAAATACTGCGGAAAAAATGAACAGTTTGTGCTGGGATCGGATTTAAATGTCAAGAATTCGCCAGAAGACATACATTTAATAGTTTTCAAGATAATGATATATAGACGATGCGCTTGATATGTTGATTCTAGCTTTAGGGAGCCGAACAAGATGTATTTTGCACTTAACCTCAGATCGGCGAAAGTTGAAGATCGCTATTATGGCGTACTTGTTGCACGTAATCCCGTTTGTGGCGAATGTGCAGAACAGGGCAGTAACAGTAGCATAAGCATATGGGTAAGCCTAGCGTAAGAAAGAATTTATGCCTAAAGCATAAAATAGCGTAAAAACTTTATGCTTATTCTGTTGTTAGTTGCTTCGAGGCTTTTTTTGTTAATTCCTATGCGCGTTGGCCTTTTTTTCGGATAAGTAAAATTTATGAGCGTTGTCTAAATGTTTGCGGAATTTTTGAGCAGCAGGGTGCAAACGGAGGCGAAAAACACCGGTCAGTAAAACTTGCTGGAGCGGGAAAGCGAGAACTGGAGGTGAGGCGAGTTTAAATTATAATTTTGTCGGACCATGTTACTTTGACGGGCATTCAGGTTTCTGTTGGTTCTGTAAACGGATAAACTTAGATACTACATTTTTGCTAAAGATTAGGATTTGGAACACGCTTTAGTATATCGCTTAGGAATATATACACTTATGTATATAGTGTACGCCCCGAAAAGTAACATTGGCCATTTTAATCAAATGTCTATTTAAAGCGTTTTGAAAAATTTCTGTTTTAAACGTGTTTTCTAAACCGGCAATAGATTTGTTCAAAATTGTACCAAAACCTAAAGCCAAACGCACCGAACGATTTCATATTATATATTAAAAGTACAAAATATTCAACTAAGTAAAATTGTCGATAGTTTTTGTGCCGTTGTCGATGGCGAATGTCCAATTCTACTGTGATGAGCAGCGTAGGCCATTCTGCTTTGGTCTTTTTTATTGACTATAAATTAGGACCTGTATATAGACTATCCACTGACGGATTCTAATTAGCAGGGTACAACCGTACGTCTGCCTCCAGCTCCGGCAGGAAATAGGGCTCCGGTAGAATATTTGCCGGAGGTTCCGGCAATTTCGGTAGAGTAAAATTTTGCATAATTTTGCAAAGTTTATCTGCTTAGCGCGTGTCGTTTTACTTTTGTCACAATTTTCATGAAAGAATTGCCGAAATTTGACAGAAAATTAGCGTGAAACCAAACAACTTAACAACATTTTGCAGATATTGGCTAAAATTAACTAATTAACCATCATTGTTACTACGTAATTTCGACTTACATCCGGCTCCGGTATTTTTCGCCTCCGGTTGCACCCTGCTAATTAGAGATACGCACTCCTATTGATTGGGACACAAAATGAGTACCCCTCCCTCGGTCACTACAGTAGGACATGTCGTCAACTGGACACAGGCTGTCACTCGCTGCAGAAATGCGGGTTGTTTTTCAAAATTTCTGTTTTAAGGAGTTCATTCATTAAATTCACGCTTTAGTAGAAGCTATACTCACTTGCTTACGTTCTGAAATCACTTAAACCAGCAGATTTTTGTCGCTTTGTTATGGCAATTACAACTTCCAAAAGGTTATGCATTTGTTTACTGTATGCGTCAATTTCGTTCGCATGCATTGCTAAATCAATTTCTTCTGCTTCGTGATATCGCAATCCAGCCGCGCGTTTCAAATACTCCAACATCCGTTTTGCTTCTCGTGCCAGTATCCGTTGCGATACCGGATATTCTCGTAACACTTGGTCGAGTTCCGGTTTAGACAGGACGTACAGCGTTGAAAAGCCTTTCGAACGAACGTCAGATACACGTCGGTAGCTGGTTGTCATTGAAAGCGCAGCCATTTCGCCAAATACAGCTCCTTCTGAGTAGGTTCCGAGCAATTTACCATCAGCGCTGTAGACGTCAACTTTACCCGACGCGACTATGTACATGTGTTTGCCTACTTCACCTGAAATTAGCTTTAGATTAAAGATGTAGCTGCACTTTGGTTTGTGTCAAAAATCGATGTTCGTTTCCGTTTCTGTGAATATTGGCAGTTTCGGTTGTTTATGCTGCAGTATTTATTTTTAATCCCTTTTGACTTTTGTATTTGTTTGTATTTGGTGATAGAAAAGACGGTGTTTTAATTAACCGTTTTGAACAATCTTGAAAATGTATTCTCAGCTTAATTTCATGAGAAATGGTGTCGCGCATTTAGGTTTTACGGTCGACAGTCCAGTCGATGGGGGGATCAGTGAAATTTATATACAGTACACCCTCGAAACAAACTGTGTAATATTTAAGAAATTTGTCTGAAATTTAAGACAATATGTCATAGTACAAATTCGTCCACAAAGTGTGTTCAAACCCAGACATTTATTTCTGGAATTTTTCAAAAATATTTGTTTGAAATTTGTGTCGGAAACGATTTGCAGGTGTGTATTTGGTATTTGAAAAGCACATTTGTGCCTCTGTTGTTCAAGTTTCCGCTTATTTATTAGTACCCAAACATTACACTGTCCCGCTGAATATTATATGCTATTGGTTGAAATTTGGAATATCATATTCTATTCGCATAAATGTCCTACAGTATCACGTGACATACACGACTCTCATACACGTTGAACATTTGAGAGCGGTGGTTTGTAAGCTAATGTCATATAATATTCGAGTTTTGTCTGTTGACCCGATATAAGAGCCCGAATTTTAAAGTTGACGTCAAATCAACATGGGACAAACCGTATAACCTTACCACTTCGACAAATATAATCGCCAGGCAAAAACAAAACCGGTCGTAACTTTAAAACCAAATCGCGGATGAGTCCAGGTTCGCAATCGCGAAATAAGTTGACTTTACGCAGCGTTCGGAAATGTACCGATAGAACTAAATCAGTTTTCATTCGAATTGGCAGTCCAGCAATTAATGTTCGTTCGTCGAATGTTTTATGTTCTTGAAACGTATGCGTCAACCATAAGACTACCTGAAATCGTTGGCCTGTGTTACATTTAGGGGCATTCCATTTTGATGGCCCATGTTACTTTAAGGAACGTCCATGTTTCTGGTGGGTCCATAAAAGAGCATAGGTTTGGATTCTAGATTACATTTTTTGCATAGGCTTAGGCATAGGCTTAGGCTTAGGAACACATTTTTGCAACGATTAGACTTCGGCTTAGGAATACGTTTAATCTACTGTTACGCCCTTTAAAGTAACATTGACCGTCCGCATCATAGTTAAAAATACAGTAAGTTTAGGATTTAGATTTGGTTTTAGGCTTAGGTTTAGGAATATGCTTAAACTGCGTTTATAAAAGTATTGTTTTGACCAAATGTGTCATACTTATTGAATTTTGAAGTTCAGTACGTAATATAATGTTGCTTCATTTTCACAAAAGTATGATGTAACAGAAATACGGTACAGATATACCTATTGCCAGTCGCCATTTCCTTAGATCCGTAACCAGTTCAACTTGCTAGGATACGCCAATATAGTTTTAGGTCGGGGCATACGGTTGAAATACCAAGCTTACAAGCGGGGTTTAAACTTTTCTAAGAGACCAAAAGGTTTCTGGGCGAGGGGGCTGAACCGCACGATGTTTATTTAACAGGGTTTTTGCTACCAAACATTAACAACAGCAGCGGTTTACCCGCTGTTGAAGCTTTTTCGGCAACTGTAATGCTTTCATTTGTCTGGTTGCATCGTCCATTGTACGTCTAAATCGATCTCTATTTTTGCCAGCACTCGCGACAATATCTCTCATTTGGCCGAGTAACAGGGCGAACACAAAAACGCCAATTTCCCACGCCGCTAAGGCGTATAAAATTTCAAAAACATTCGTCGGTGCAGGATTGTTTCCGATTCCAGCGGCTAATTTAACCATAAAATAAAAGCAACGAATATACGCACATCCGTGTCCGTTATAGACCCATTCGTTGACGGCAAGGGTTTGTGCAGTGCATAATGCATAATAAATGCAATTATTGCAATGTATTAAATACATCATATATGCAAACATACGAAATATACGAACCGCGTGTGGGCTGCTAACTTTACGATCAATTCCTTTAAGCAGTGACCGAAACGTTCCAGCCCGTAAAAGGCGTGGAATACGGACTAAGGCCTGCCAGCGTAAGGCTGGAATTATGTAAAGGATATCAAGGGGGGTCAGCGAGAGTAGGTCAATCTTAAATTGCCTACTGTATATGTAGTGTTTGCGCATTAGGTTCCGATCGCATACAGTGTGTCCGTTTTTGACAAATACAAGACGAGATTTGAACAAAATCATATCTAAAATGTATAGGAAATCGCAGAAATAATCGATACATAACCAGATATGTAAATTAGCTGGCGTTTGATATGGGAACGACGAACGGAGCGGAATTGTGATTGCGTTGTAGAGCAGTGCAAGCGATACGATTGCAAGCCACGCGAGATAACTGTTGCTGTCGTGTTTGAAACTGTGCGGCAATTGAAATGCACGCGGTAATGAGCGGTTGTGGTCGAGTGGATAGGACGGTTGGTTTTGGTGAGCTGTCGAAGTAGCGTTGGGGTCGCTGGTTCGATCCGTGATAGTGGACGCGAAGGATGATATAGATTTGGTGTCGGATTGGTCGCAATCTTCAGGTGAGCTCTAAAAATAGGGTCGTGTTCTCTAATGCGGATTGATGCATAATTCGACTGTGGAACTATTGAAAAATACATATTCAATGCAAAGGCGATGCGGGACGTATTCCCTAAAAGTTGCGGTAGAGACGAAAATCAACAGGTTTATCGGTTTTGTATTAAAGTTTCCGGACTGTAGACGTCAAAATAATTTTTTCGCTCCCTACGCTCGCTCTTAGAAACTTTATGCATAAACAATGGTTCGGTTTGCGAAATCTTACTTAAGTATTTACTTAAATTATACTTAATTACTTAAGTCGCAGTCTACAATTTCAATTAGACCAAGGTTAGTGTATATTTGATATATCATGTTTTAATCAACGACCTACGTATTTAGTTAACATAATTACGCTTTTGAATACGAGAAAATAATTAAATAATTACTTAGCACGTAATGAATGTTGTATTTAAATAGGGTGTCAGAAATTCAGCTTTATTACCCGCTGGATATAAAATGATAGCTACTACACCCCTGACTGCGAACCCGCCACCAACAAAGACTTACCATAATGCTTACATCCAGTGCAGTTAAGCTTGTATGTTCGTTTGCTTCGCCGCTATCTTCACTCTAAAATAACAAAATAAGCAATTATGGACCCAAAATTTAGCTTTCAAATTACTCTGATAGCTAAATTTCCTTTTGTTACAAATAAAATAACAGCTGAACAGTGTCATGATGCATTTTACTGCATATATTTTTCACTGTATTATCTACACTACAAAAAAGGGTGAGTCAAATTGACTCTTTCCGAAATAGGCTTTTCGTTCAGTGACGCGAACTTGACTCTGGCGGAGTTGAATTTGACTCAGTGTGTGCATTTCCATAGAGTTAGGACTTGCATTGTTTCATTTATATCCGAGACGTTCCATATTTTAACAGTTAACCCTTTCCTGTCTTAATATTTTGTATCTTAGCAGATATACACCTAATTTCAACGTCTGATTCGGACCCGGGTCTCTATGGGAGGTATTTATCATCACCACTCAGCTATAGAAGCTTGATGCGGGAGTCCAAGGCTGCTATAGCATCTTTTAATGTGTTTGTACTACACGTACATGTTATTGTCAAATAGAGTGCAATATGCATTTATTGCAGGTGCACTGTTTGCAATTAGTTGCTCATGGTACACTGTTTATAGCAAAGGGCTAAAAGGACGAATTTTCTAACCATAGAACAATCACGTTTATGCGCTATGAAACTATTGTAAACAAATTATGCTGGAAACTTGCCCAAAGTACGCATTTATCGTGGTCCAGGTTTTTAATAACATAGATATAAAATATCAGAGTAGAAATTTTAATAAATTTTATTCAATTTGTTCAAAAGTTTGAAATAACTGAAATCTGCCTTACCTCGGGTATCAGATCTTCTGGCACGTTTGTGTAGGGCTTGGTTGTAATTTGTTGCTTGGCCAGTGCCATGCGACGCCCTGAAATCAAATTAAAATTTAAGACATTTGTACATTGTCTTCCCCGCATAAACGCTAGGCTTAATAATCTTAAGACAATGCCTATGAATATAAGAATAAGCATAAACCAAAGTTTATTTCTAAGCATTTTCCTAAGCCTAAGTTGGCATCCATTTCTATGCTTGAACCTTAATTTTGAATGCGGTAAAATTGCACAAGAGCAAAATTTAACGTTAATATAGGGAATTCTAACTTAAAGTTGAACGTAAAGTTTTAATATTTCAATGAAATCAAGGTCTCGCAATTAAAGGAATTCAAGTTGCTACTTTAGGTGGGGCTCACGTTACCAGTTGTGCATTTGGTACCTATTTTGTCACTTACCCATCGCAGGTGATAAATACAGCCCATGTTAACCGCTAGCTAACCGTTCGTTATAAAACTATCTTCACCAGGGGCGTCAACTATGGCGGTTCAGTAACCCGTTTGGGCCACCCACAAGAACATATTCACATCCCTGGCCAAACCATTGTTTTGACCACACTAAAAGTATTTATATTGCTAGCAAAATTTTTAACCCCCTCTAGAAAACTGTTGTTGCAACATCTACTAACAATTTCTGGTTTGGTTTTAGCCGTTTCTGCAATAACCAATTGCTGGCCGTTAATTACAAACAGTTGCACAAACACTCACGTAAATCTTTGACAATTGCGTGCAATTTTTGCTGCAATCGAACGCTAATCAACACAATGCTGCTGTCAAATTCGGCAAAATTGTGTTGTCGAAACTGGAATTCGGTCATGTTTTGTTGAAAGGCTGACAGCGAAAATCTACTGAATTTTTGTTAATGGAACAATTTTGAGTTATTATCTGAAACATTTTTTCGCTTTGAGTATGGCTAAATTTTAACTTTGCTTACTGTAGTGACCGGAATAAGAGGGGGGACTGATATTTATTTGGTCTCTCCAGAGGGTACCCCCTTGTTATTCGGTTACGGACTGTTATTTATTTTCAACCCGCGCTTGTCCACCCTTCGTTACTGATATGTTTCCGGTATTGCAACTATTCGTTGAATATTAAACGTTTTTGTCTTGCATCAAAAGCTTGAGCGATAACGCAAGGTTATATACTTTCAAAACTTAAGTATATACGCATTAAAATTTCGAACTGAACTTTATTTGGTCCTGGAGTCATTTATGCGCTACAATTAGGAATAATAGACATTTATGGACTCTAAATAGGGTTTAGCGACTCTACGCTTGCGGGCCCTTGTTACGGATACGGACTCCTATTGATTGGACTCAAAATGGCGACCACCCTCTTTACCCCTGTTATTCGGGTCACTATAGTATGTAATAACATACACAATGCACAGTGTTTAACAATTACTTTGTGTTTGTGCGCCTTGCAGTCAAGCCTGTAGCCAAAGAAGGGTAAAGAGGAATCAGCTTTCCGTAGAAGTATTTTACCCCCTCCTTAGAAAATTTTCAACATTGCTTGCAAGTCATCGAAAACCCTTGTATGCCCAACATGAGAATATTTTAGGGCCCCCTAGGTGAACTGGCTACGGACCTGCGTGCAGTGTGTAATTTCCACAGCAACTGAGGACCAGCTCGAGGGTCAAGCTCCTATAGCTGTCTGGTGTAATGAAAAAGGGTCCGAGGTTTGAATTTTAGCTTGAAATTATAGACTTACGAATATGCTTATACTACTGTTACGGCCCTGTTCTATATATATTGGCCATCAAATAGATTAAATCTGTTGCACTAAACAAATATCGCAGGACTCATGTGAAGCTATCCGAAGTCAATTTCAAATTCAAATAGAAAAAATATCATTTGGTTTCGCACTCAACCATTGGTTGCTACGGGTACAATGCTGTTAATTCAGTGTTTCCAGGCACCAATTGAATTGAGATATATTTTGAGCCGTTGGTTTTTCAAATTACTACTGTAGCTGTTCCCGCGATGCAGCCAATCAAAGTCCATAATTGAACATGTCGTAGAGAAATATTTCGTCATCGATCTCGCTACACTGTAAATTTCAGTGAGTTGATTTTACCTCAGAATGAGTTGAATCACTCAATCTGAGTTAGGACTATCACAACTCAGAATTTTGAGTTGATTCAATCTATTTTGAGTTAATTAACCAACTCACCCAGAGTCAACTCAACTCATGGTGAGAAAACTCAATTCAGTGTGAGTTGAACGTTTACTGATATTAATTCAGAAATAATCAACTCGCTAGCTGAATTGATTAATCAACTCATTGGAATTTACAGTGTAAGTTTGGTTAACTTTGCTTTTGATTGTACCTACCAGAACTCTGTTATTTCTCAAAAATAAAAATGGCAATTTTTTTGCAATTTGCGCTCGCACAAATGGCGCCTGTACTATACTGCATCAACCAGACTACACTGTAAATTCCAATGGGTTGATTTTAACTTTGAGTTGAATCGCTCAGTCTGAGAGTTAAAACTGTCAGAACTCATAATTCTGAGTTGACTCAACTCGTTCTGATTTAGTTTTATTCAACTTCCACGGAATCAACTCAACTCAGAGTGAGAGAATCAATGCAACTCAGAGTGAGTTAAAGTTTACTGTTTTGTTAACTAAAAAATAACGAACTTTACGTTTGAGTTGACTGATTAATTCAATGGGAATAAGCCTATATAATGATAAGCCTAAGCCAAAGCGTAAGAATGAACTTATACATGCTGCCAGTTTTTTCTCCGTGACAGATTCCAATTCTCGCATACTTGGCAATTGCACCCTGCTTTGTAAATATTTTGACAAATACTTAGGCTATATTTATTAACTGTGAAGCATTGCTTGCTGATGCTATCACACTGTAAACTTCAGTGAGTTGATTTTAACTCAGAATGAGTTGAATCGCTCAGTCTGTGAGTTAGGACTATCAGAACACAGAATTTTGAGTTGATTCAAGTCATTCTGAGTTAATTTTCTGAGTTAATTAACCAACCCACCCAGAGTTAACTCAACTCAGATTAAGAATCACATCTACTCAGAGTGAGTTAACGTTTACTGGAATTAATTCAGAAATAACCAACTGGCTAGCTGAATTGATTAATCAACTCATTGGAATTTACAGTGCATGAACGAAACTACCAAGCTAGATTTCTGTTTTTCCATATTTTTCTAACAAAATTTAAATAAACCAAGGTAAAAATGTTCGTAAATTCAGTGTTTCAGATCCAGAATGTAATGTTTTTGAACGTTTAGTCCCAGATTTAAAATATGTTTGATATTTGTTTTTAATATTTTGATCACAATTTCATTAAATTTTGATATTTTTTGGACCAGTTTATACACCTTATGTGTTGTTTAAAGTTAAAATCACTGTAAATTTCGATGAGTTGATTAATGAACTCAGAGAGTGCCTTAATAGTTATTTCTGAGTTAGTAAAACAGTAAACATTAAGTCGCTATGAGCTGACTTAATTCCAGGTGAGATG
Organism: Enoplolaimus lenunculus; assembly: GCA_030248215.1. Taxonomy (NCBI): domain Eukaryota; kingdom Metazoa; phylum Nematoda; class Enoplea; order Enoplida; family Thoracostomopsidae; genus Enoplolaimus; species Enoplolaimus lenunculus. The sequence goes on from JASANG010003447.1 coordinate 67,584, forward strand.
ATTAATAAACTCAGAATGAGTTCAATCAATTCAGAACACAGATTTCTGAAAGACCTAATTCAGAGCTCACACCTCTGTGAGTGCATTCAACTCATTCTGAATAATAAAATCAACTTACTGAAATTTACAGTGATGCAACAGGATCAACCTAAATGAGCTCGCTGAATCTTAAGCTAATCAAGCAGCATTAAACTATTAATGTTATAGATTAACTATACTAATAGGCAGGCTTGCGTTTAAACTCATTTAAAATTTTACATGTGTTTGGTTTAAGCTAAACTTAATGAATTTTACGTATAATTTTTAAGCTATACTTGTTCGTAAGCCCAAAAGTTTAACTTAAACACGTGCTAAACTTAAAAATATGTTAGTTTAAGTAAAACATAAAATTCTAGTTTAGTTGTTCGGTGCAATCATTTAAAATTTTTACTTAAACTAAAAATTGATTATTGTTAAGCAAAGATTTTAGGGAACATCTTCCGGGGAATGGCGGATGCGTCATCCATTAGTACTACTCAGAGTGGGACGTTACCCGCTGGTACCGCGGGTACCCGCGGGTAAACGCGGGTCAAGTAAAAAATTTCAACCGCGGGTGTACCTACCCGCGGGTAAAAATTTGTATCACGCGGGTAAAAAATGACAGTTTTTACCCACGCCAAACCTTTAACAGTTAAGGTATAAAACATACGCAATTAATTAAGCCAGCCTGAGAGCGTTGGAAAAGCAAAAGTAGTGTAATTTGTTTAGTTGGGTTTGAAATTTTGTTATTTCTAGTAAGCTGTCATTTGTAAAATTCATTGGAACTATAAATGCAAAACTTCATCAAAGTGTAAATCACCAGCGATTTTTAAAATTGTGGTTTCACTTCAAACTGCGTTTAAAACAACTTAAAAAATAATCGATTAAGAGTTGAAAAAAATTTGCACCTTCGACGCAATCGCCACAAATTTTTTTCGGTTTCAAATTTAAATTTCAGATTCTTCCATCAATGACAACCACGACGGACATCGATCACGCCGGGCAGCCATCGAATCGAGTGACCTTGAAATCGTCATAATCTGTCGCGAGGGGCATCCTTTGTCCAAGCTCGACCCAACTCGTCGCCAAATTCGTTTCATTCCTTTTATCAAATCCGGAGGCGAACAAGGGACTGGAGACACGGCGACGCTATTGTCAGCGAATTCAAACGGTTCTTGTGGATCAAACGCTGCCGATATTTCGAGCGATGATTGAATTAGTCGGTATTCCGTTGAATTCAATGAAAATTCGTTGATTTCTTCATTCGTTGCTGCTGTTTGCTCGAGCTCTTCGAGCCGTCGATTGCTATCTTCAGTTGAAACTGAGAGATTTTCAAGTTGAGTTGAATTTGTTTTTGGTTTAAATTTATTTTTCGGCAGCCAAATGTTGCTGTTTGCTGATTTGTTGCCGTTTGTTCTGTTTTTGTTGTTATTGTTGTTGTTGTTTTTGTTATTATTATTATTATTATTATTATTATTATTGTAGTTGTTATTATTATTATTATTATTATTATTATTATTATTGTTGTTGTTGTTGTTGTTGTTGTTGTTGTTCTGTTTGTAGCTTCTATTAACTTCGGTTTCACATTCTTCACTCTGGTGCCCTCCTGTAACATCATTTTTCGCTGAAATCACCTTTCGCCACTTGTCGCCTCCTGTAATGTTGCGCTCCTGTACGCCGCAGCCTTTCGCATCATCGGTAAATCGTTCCGTTAGCGCTTGAGATTGAACTAACTGAAACAGCCGTGATTTATTCGTTCCAATGATTCCTGTCGAACTTGTAGATGCTGTTCTTGCAGTATCAAGTTGTTGTACCACATAGCGCAAGCTAATCGCATCATTGCTGCGTGTTGCTTTTGCAATTTTGCGTTGTGCAATAGATTTTAGACTTAATTTTTCACGAGGCTGATTTGCCGTTGATGCTATTAAGCTTGTACGTTCACGAATTGATTCTGCAAGTTTGGATTCGATATCGGCGCCCGAAAATACAACTTGGACTCCGAATACGAGCAGTTGAAGGACCGTCAATATTGAGCCGCCGACCCAAAGGCCGATTTGACCACCTGAAATTGTAACGCTGGTCAGTAGCGGATCCAACGGCGCTATAGTGGCCGAAGCCTCCCAAAATAGAAATCAAAACCAAAATTTTGTGTTAAGATTTAGTACTGAAATGGTTCAGCTTCTCGTTCAGTTCGCTTGCGTTTCAGTATTCCTATCGAGCGGCCTCCGCTATAAAAAAGATGGCCAATGTAAAGAATAGGGGCGAAACAGTATGATAAGCATATTCCTAAGCGTACGCCTAAGCCTAAAGCCTAAGCGTAAGAAGGAGTTTATTCCTAAGCCTAAGCCTAATACAAGCAAAAAATTAGTTTAAAGCTTATGCTTACTCTACTGTAGTCCCGCAGAAAAACGTTCCGCTCATGATCTTTACATGGGCCAGAAAATTGAGGATCTGCCACTGACGATGGTCGTTTAGAATTGCAACGCAAATTGGCTGCAATATTTGTAACCCCAATTTGCAGTGCAGAAATTTGTCAACGAACCTGGTGCAAAAATTAGCTGAACGACTAGAAAAATCACGTGTAC
>JASANG010000075.1:0-7500 GCA_030248215.1 Enoplolaimus lenunculus
ACCGAAATTATTGTTTCGGCCGTTAGGATTAAGTTTGACTTCTAAAATCATATTAAGTCCGTGCACCTACAAATAGAAATTTCCAATTTTTGAACAATATTTTTTTGCAGATTTTGTTCACGCAATGCGATACGCGACTGTATCGATATCAGATTCACGTGAAACATTTACCTCAGATGCAGTTGCAATGAGCATACGAGTGCAATCGCCGTCAGAATGTGCATTTCTCTGCAGTACTGATCCAACATGCAGGCACGCAGGTAGTGTCAGATCCTGCGCAAGGACGTTAAGATCCCTCCTATCTAACAAATTTCTAGTTTTGTGCCTCGAAAATTGTATTTGGCTTTTGTTCGCTTAGCTCGCTAGGTTTTTTAAAAATATATATTTGAGAGGTTCCTCGTCTGAAGGTTCTCCGTCCGCCACACTGTATAGCGGTGCATTTCTACGGTCTAAAATTAGTCGGGAATTTCAGACCTTTGGCCAATTGTACAAGCCGGTTATGAGTGTGTTCGAATTCATTTGCTTCAGTACATCAGACTGACACTCGTACAAAATACACTGCAAATCCAATATTAATAAGAAGTAAAATGTTAAACGGGCGCTGTTGTAACTTTAAAGGTACGTACAGTGGAGGATCCAGAATCCTTCGGTGACGGAGCAACTTTTTGCGTTCTAAAATTTTAAAGTTTTGAAACGCGTTTTTATCAAATTTTTCAATATTTTATGATTGGTCAATTCTGTCGAAATAGTAAAATCGTTTTAATTTTGGAATGTAACCTCGACATATTTTTCGCTGTCTGACTAGAAACACATTTTAAAACTTCGGATGAACTATGTCCATCGCCAAATTTTCAACACGGCAGGGTGGGTGGAGGTATACATCGCCCATCTTCCTAAATCCGCCTCTGGGTACCTCTGCTAGTTGGCGTTACAGAGACAATCTACTCGCGTCTTATCAGAGTAGGTTTTCAAATTGCCGATATTCGCTCAGCTGTGGTCATCAGTTAAAAGATTGAGAGGGCACGCAATCATCAAAATCAAAGCTGTGCACTACATATGGAACAGTAGTCTCAAGGGCATTTGATGAAGTTCAGAGGTAATATGATTACTATTACCCTTGTACAAACGCCCGAGTGATATATAGCGGAGGATGCAGAAATTTATGACGGGGGCGGCTGGCAAATGTTATGAAACGCAATTTTTACTGTATAATGACCTTATCATTTTATGATAAAAAATTTTCTGAGGAGAAAAACTGCAAGGTTGCGGGACCTTATCATTTTTTCACAAAAAAATGTGAGGAGAAAAGTTGTAAGGCAGGGGAAACTTTACCATTTTATCACATAACATTGTGACGTGGGGGTCGTACGCACCCACCCCGCCTCAATCTGGAACAACTAGGGTTTATATATAATTTTATTTTCAGGCGTCATCTATAAATCTGGACGAGATCCGGTATGTGCTTTTTTCGATAGTGATTTCAATTTTGATTGCGCTGTGAACAATTTAGCTCAAAGCAACCGCATTGCTCAGAACATTAATTCGTCAACAGAAGCCGCTAATCCTGTTCTGCTTGGATGTTTTCAATTTGGTGGGTTTTTTAGTTTTTATAGTGTTTTTGTTTTTGATTTATTTAAATGTTCGTAAAGTACCTGTGTCTATAAACCAGTGTCGATTTGTCGAGAAAACTTGATACGACTGAAAAAATTAGTTGTTTCTTCGAAAAAAAACGAAAAATTTGAAAAAACATTCACTCGTACTTCGCTAAAATGCAACGAGTTTAATGGACGCTAAACCTGGTGCCGAAATCATGCTACGATAATCATTTTAGGCTACTGTAATGCCCTTAAAAGTAAAATTGGCCGTTCTTGTAAATACGACAGCTAAACTTGCGATAGGCCGAGAAGTTTTTGAAAATATTGGTCAATTTTTCGGTAATTGACAGTAGCTGCTACAGTCATTCGACAATATCTAACATTCAAATGTTAAACTTTTTAACGTATTTTGTAAACCTTTCAGATATTCCACAACAGCCAAGCACTGGCTCTGACAAATTACGGCGCTGTTATGCATGTGACGGACGCTCAGGGGCTTGCGTAAGCATAGTTGGTTCAGCTTGTGAAGTGCCGCCTGGATCTGCCATCACTGTGTTTGTCGATCGGCCAAGTTGTTGGGCAGTATGTAATCCAACAGGTAAATGCATTAATTTATCTGTCGGTGAGATATTTAACCCTTTCACTCATAAAGTATACTATGAACAACTAAATACAATAATGTACGAGCAATACACACACTGTGAGCAGTGTTTAACATTTATAACATATATGCGCAGGGCAAAATCTCCACAAGACGTGTGAGCCTACTCGGGCTCGAGCGTCAAGCTACTATAGGTTAGTGGTCATCGTAAACGCTTCCCACCCGTAAGACTGGGGATCGAATCTTACCTTGAAATTACATCTCGCATAAAATTGAAAAGATTCATGGCCGAAAGGGTTAAATTAAATGCCTAAATCAGTTGAAAGTTTTGTAAACACAAACTTCAGTTTAATTCCACTTTGGCTGGGTGTTCAGCAAATGTCGTACTTTATTTGCGCAATTACAAGCTTGAAAAGAAATCGTTTAAGTTGTTCGTAATGCAGATACTAGTAATAAATTGAGTTTGTCTTGTTTCTGACTTTGCTCAGTTGTTTTTTCTCAACACAACTGACGATATTTTCACACAATTTCACTCTGCAGAATATCATTTGTCTTGTTTCTGAGTTTGCTCAGTTGTTTTTTCTCAACACAATTGACGATATTTTCACACAATTTCACTCTGCAGAATATCATTTGTCTTGTTTCTGAGTTTGCTCAGTTGTTTTTTCTCAACACAATTGACGATATTTTCACACAATTTCACTCTGCAGAATATCATTTGTCTTGTTTCTGAGTTTGCTCAGTTGTTTTTTCTCAACACAATTGACGATATTTTCACACAATTTCACTCTGCAGAATATCATTTGTCTTGTTTCTGAGTTTGCTCAGTTGTTATTTCTCAACACAATTGACGATATTTTCACACAATTTCACTCTGCAGAATATCATTTGTCTTGTTTCTAAGTTTGCTCAGTTGTTTTTTCTCAACACAATTGACGATATTTTCACACAATTTCACTCTGCAGAATATCATTTGTCTTGTTTCTGAGTTTGCTCAGTTGTTTTTTCTCAACACAATTGACGATATTTTCACACAATTTCACTCTGCAGAATATCATTTGTTTTAAAAGTGCATTGCTAACTGGTGATAGATGCTATACACATTTGAGAATGCTGTAGTTGAATCGTATTAATTTGTTTCCAGCGTTGACACGAAAATGTTATTTATTCAACAAACAACTGTCAATTTGTACAGCAGGTCAGGGTGATTTTTGTGCAACTGCTGCGTCAATGGGTAATGCGTTGTATGACACATTAGAACAGTGTTTCACAGCTAATAAAGGTAAATTTTGAATGGTTAACATCACTTGGTGCAGGCATGACATTATACTATAGTGTTGCTTCACCTTTTCAGTTGCATATCATGGCCCATGTAAAGATTTGGGGCGGAACGTTTTTTCTGTGGAACTGTAATAGAGTAAGCTTAAGCTTTAGACTATAGTTTTAGCTTAAGCTTAGGCTTAGGTATAAACTCATTCTTACGCTTAGGCTTAGGCTTAGGAATTTGCTTATACTCCTGTTTCGGCTCTGTTCTATACATTGGCTCATATCATTAATTTTAATTTTTTAGTTAATAAATCTAGCATGCAATTGTTAAAATTTGCAAATGGGAAAATTTTTAGTTCAGTGTATTCTTTTAAGTGCACTGACTAATGTTGAAAAAATTATGGTTTCGAGATGTGTGCATCAATTGTTTGTAATATAAAACATTGTGTCGAAGTTTACTGAAATAAATTTTGGTTTGATCCAAAATATATAAAAAACTTAACTGATCTGAGATAAAGCATATAGTCTTTAATCATTTGTAAGGATTTCAGTAGGTCCGTAGCCTGCTCAATATTGAACGGGCTGACAAATTTTACGACTATCATTCATGGATTTCTCACCAAAAGTTTGAAACTATAGCTTCGGTATTTATCTCATGCGAGGTTCACGTTATAACCGGGGCAGGCGGGACACGGTTTGTCCCATGGTGATTCGACGTCAACGTTAAAATTCGAGCACTCATATCGGGTGAACAGACAAAAGTCGAATGCCATATGACATTAGCTTACAAACCACCGCACTCAAATGATCAATGTGTACAAGGACGGTATGTCACGTGATACTGTGGGACATTTATGCGAATATCATATGATATTCCAAAATTTCAACGAATATCATATGATATTCAGTGGGACAATGCAACCTTTGGGTACTAATAAATGAATAAAAAGTTGGATGGCAGCGGCAAAAATGTGCTTTAAATACTAAATACACGCCTGCAAATCGTTCTCGAAACAAAATCGCTTAGAACCACAGCTTCAAAATTCAAAAATTCAAATTTCAAATTCTAGTATCATATGATATTCAACAGGACAATTTGGGTATGTTATTTCAAGTGTGCAGACATTTGAAAGTATGTCATATGATATTCGCGGACAATACCACGAATATCATATGATATTGAAGTACAAAAAGCGATCCACACATGATAATAGCAGACAAATACGAATTTTTGAATACGATATGGGGTTTATAAGCAGACAAAATGTTACCCAATAGTCTAATAGGGACAAAACGTGTCCCAAGCTGCCCCGGTTATAACGTGAACCCCGCATCACATACGCTTAAAATGTAGTTGGTGTACGCATGATATTATGGAAGTTGCATCATAAGCTGAGCTAAAACTTTTTCCGGAGGGAGAAGAGCAAAATTTTCCTTGGGATGGCTCAACCCCCGTCGACGAGTCTGGCTACTGGTCTAAGAAATAATGACAAAGGTATACAATACGATGGGTAATAAGGTACTCATTTCGAGTCCCAATCAATAAGGGTCCGTATTTCAAAACAGAGTTCGTCAGTGAATAGAGGTAATTACATAGTCCTAATTAGAGTCCATAAAAGAGACCAAAGCAGAGGATGGCCTAGACTGCTCAAATATGGAACAGACACTCAGACAACCTGCAAAAATTTTATTGAACCCAGAAAAAATAATATACATAGCAATCAACAAAACCGATTCGGAGCAATTGAGTTTTACTCAAAAGAAACATAAAAAACAAGGGTGTTGGGTTCAACTAACATTGGGTGAATTAAAAATAAATAATAGTCCGTAACCGGATAACAGGAGGACACCATCTGGAGAGACACAGTTAATATCGGTCCGCAATATTAACTCGGGTCTCTACAATTGTTCACAAATGATATATCACAACTCCTATCTCAGGCCGCATTACTACAATGATGTTACGCACGATTAAGTTGCCTTCACCGTCACGTAAACAACCTCTTCCAGAACAGCCTCGTAAGTTCAAAGCTTGCCAGTTTCATTGCTATTAAAACGAATTAATGTACGACAATTAGTCGCCCGACAACTTGTCGCCCAACAGTGTCCTAAAACCGATGAATCAATCTAAGCATATTCCTAAGCCTAAGCGTAATGATTATCGACAATTAATGCACGACAATTAGTCGCCCGACAACTTGTCGCCCAACACTGTCCTAAAACCCATGAATCATTCTAAGCATATTCCTAAGCCTAAGCGTAATGATTGGCGACAATTAATGCACGACAATTAGTCGCCCGACAACTTGTCGCCCAACACTGTCCTAAAACCCATGAATCATTCTAAGCATATTCCTAAGCCTAAGCGTAATGATTGGCGACAATTAATGCACGACAATTAGTCGCCCGACAACTTGTCGCCCAACACTGTCCTAAAACCCATGAATCATTCTAAGCATATTCCTAAGCCTAAGCGTAATGATTGGCGACAATTAATGCACGACAATTAGTCGCCCGACAACTTGTCGCCCAACACTGTCCTAAAACCCATGAATCAATCTAAGCATATTCCTAAGCCTAAGCGTAATGATTGGCGACAATTAATGCACGACAATTAGTCGCCCGACAACTTGTCGCCCAACAGTGTCCTAAAACCCATGAATCAATCTAAGCATATTCCTAAGCCTAAGCGTAATGATTGGCGACGATTTGTTGAGTCGATAAAATTTCGCATTGAAGATTCGGTGACGAGTTGTCCGGTCGATGAATTGCAGTGATATCATAACGAATCGTTTGCGTTGCTTCGCATATTTGCTAAAAACACTTGCTAAGATAGAACTAATTTAGTTCATCAACTCTTTATGGACCGAATTTTATTTCCACAACACACCATTGATACTTATATAATTTAATATTTTGGAATTTGTAATTGAAGCCGGATAAAGGTATCGTTAGTGTTCAAAGTTTTTATATCTTCCGGCAGAGTCCGTCGCCATGCGTCTCCGTCCGTCGCCATGCGTCTCCGTCCGTCGCCATGCGTCTCCGTCCGTCGCCATGCGTCTCCGTTCGTCGCCATTCGTCACCGTGCAGTATTGTACGCGAATTAACGCGCGTGTAGTACGTTACGGTGACGGCCGGCGACGGACGCCATCGCACGACAAGTATAGCGTAACTCTAAATTGACTACAAGTCGCTTTCTGCAACCAATTTGCGAGTTTAAAATCATGAATTTGCTACGCATCCCCGATGCGCTTGTATTCAACGCTCTAATTCAGACCTTTTCCCCAAACTGTTATCGAATTCCGGTTCTTTGCGAAATAGCGATACAGTAAAATTAAGTTTAAAACGGTTAGTCTTAGACTTGAGGTTAGTTTTAGGGTTATCCTTGCGTCGACGCTTAAACTGATAAAATTCGGTTCAAGCTAACGTTGACCCATGCTTTATTAAACAAGTTATTTCGGATTTTGTTTCTTAGGCTGAGCTTTTTGTTTCCATTTTGCTGCTGCGTATGTATGCGTCCTGGCGCAAGTCGTAATTCAATCCAATTCTGAATTGGGCTAGTCCAAAGTGCGTTTTCTAATTGGTTACTTGATAGTGGTAATCCTGCTTGATTCCGCTTTTCTTAGTAAAACAAACTGTTGGGTAGCCATTAGGTGGCGATTACGTAGCCAATCAGAAAAAAGTATTTTTATCACTCAATCGTAATTGAGTATGGCATTAAGGTAGTAACCAATCACAAGGCGTACACTTGTTGCATAGAAAGAATTACGCCGTAGGCTAGCCCAAGTCGTAATTATGCCCTAGGCTTGCCCAATTCGGAATTGGGCTAAATTACGACTTTGGCTACGACATATATATTTAATTTTTTTCTGCTATTGCTCCTTTCCATTTCCATTTTTGAATTTCTAGCCGGGATTCATATAAGTGATCATATTCTCAAATGTGTGTAGCACCAATAAACAGATTTGCTATAGATTCTCTGCCAAGCATATGAATTCAGATACTTACGGGTCCGAAACTGTGCAACGTAACAAGCGG